>VDFB02291239.1:0-105218 GCA_007258455.2 Sequoia sempervirens | reverse complement strand
TTCTCTTCTAAGGCACATTTTACGAGGTGCAAAGGTTAGAAAATTTCAGTTTTGGGTCTATAGTCCTTTTGGCTAACATTTTTCACTCACTCTCGTCCGTTTTCGTGAAATTCTGAGTCATTTTTAGTGTGTTTTTGGTCAATTTCGGGTTTCTAGGGCATCACTGCAAGTAGGGGTTTTAATTTCTTCTTACAAGTAAGTGATAGAAACATTTTGCCTTTATTTTAAGTCAGTTGTAGGAACTTTTAGTTCACTTTACAAGTTACTTTTTAAAAATTTACTTGCAACATGTTATAAAAAGTCCGATTTCACTTAAGTTAACTTGTTATGAGCTCCAAAAGTTCCTATTTCTTTTTATTTTTAAAAGTTTACTTGCAATCAGCTCCAAAAGTTCTTATTTCTTTTTATTTTTAAAAGTTTACTTGCAATGAGCTAAAAAAGTTCCTATTTGAGTCTTTTATCATAATGTTCATTTGCAAAGTGTATCTAAAAACCCGATTTGCAAGTAAAGGGCATTTTTAAAGTTATTTGTTATTTTGTTCACTTGTAATGAGACTTAAAAAACCCGAAATGCTTGCAATGAAGTTTTACAAGTTATTTTAAACTTGTAATGAACATCAAAAAACACAAAATTAGTTTTGCAAGTGTTTTTGTGGATTTTTAACTTGCTCTTGCTCATATGTACCCCGATTGGAGAGATTTTTTTGGCATGAAGAACACTTGGCAAGGTCTGCAACTTTATTAAATTCCCCATTTTTGCTCTACCATTGCCACCTTTTTGCAGATTTGAGTTTGTACATGGCGCCTAGGGTTTTTCTTCTTTATTTTGGCTTGTAAACTCTTGTTGCGGGTATGTTCTTTGTTTCTTTTTATTTTTCTGTTTTTGTTGCTTTAAATCTTTGGTTCCTAGGTCGCCATTTTTGGAAGATGAGATTGTATATTTTAAAAGAAACGTCTCTTGGCTGAAAAACGTTTTTCTTCTTTCATTTTTCAAAATTCATTTCATTTAAAAAATGTTTTTCATTCCACTTTCATTCACCCTTCATTTTGCCTTTCATTCCATTCATTTCATTTGTCATAAATTTCCCTTCATTTCATCTCATTTACATACCCATTTCTCCATGATCTCATTGCCATTTTCTGCAAAAAAAAGAAAGAAAAATGATGCCCTTGGCTACAAATCGGGATTTTATAAACCAACTGCAAGTAGAAGTGTCAAAAATAAACTTGCAATGACCTCTCATTTTTCCTACCTTGCACTCACGATTACACTTTGCACTTGGTATCAGCCTTCCAAAACCTGAAATTGGTCCAAAATGCACTCAAAAACACTTGAAAATGAGTCTTTAGGATCCAATCACAAGTGCAAAACTTGTATTTTCCCATACACATATGAAGTTGCATGTTCATTCTCTACAATTGCAAGTCAATGTTCCTGTTTTTCCACACATGTAATGGTGTTTCCAAAACCCGAAATTGAGCTTTGGCCTCACTTTTGCAGCCCCTTTGTCTCATTTTTGTTAATCCCATTTGCACAGATGACCCACCAAATCAATAATATAAGGCATGGGCCTTATTTTTCAAACAAATTCCAAGGTTGGAGAATGATACAAAGGAAGAACAACAACATGATGAAGCCACACAAGGAGTTGAATAAGTGACATGATTGAGCATAGAATGCTTTCAAGACAGAGATGGAAAAATATTTTTCAAACAGCAACATGAAGATCCACTCAAGGATGATGTAGTTTGAGTCATGTCTTGGACACTTAGAATAATTTCAATTATGCATTTGTAATTTTGTTTTAACAAATTACATGTAAAGTCAGAAATTGTAATGGCAAGTGGCCAAGCTACTCGCATTATTGAAAATTGTAATTACATGTAACAAAATTACAAGTCAAAATAAATTAGGACTGTAATTTGGAATATGTCAACTGCAGTTAGTTAGTGGTTGAGAATATTTCTCAAGTTAGTTGGGATCCTCCCACCTTTTTCTCAAGGCTTCTCTCCTATAAATACTTGATAGGGTCTATTGTAATATTTATCTTTTTGGCAATGCAACAAAACTCTGCTAGTTTGTATGTGCACTTTAAGACTTTGAGCTTAGATGTAAATCAGATTACAGTCAATTAAAAGAGGCAAATTGCTTTCAAACTTTGTGTTGATTCAAGGTGTTATGTGACGACATTTTTTGCATATTGATTGTGAATTTTGTGGTGTTATACAAGAGGGATTCAAGCTCAATTTTGCAGACTTTGAGCTGCTTATTGCGTTTGGAGTTTTAGATTGGTTTTCAGATTTGATACTGCAGACTTTGAGTTGTTTGTCATGTTTGAAGCTATTGTAGAACGCTCAAGTAAAGAGGGTTTTTATTTTCTATGTTTGTGCATTAAAAGTGTATCATGTAGTTAGATTTTGAGCTGCTACATGCTGTACTTGATTACCAAAAAATCATCTAAAAAGGTTGATAAGAAAGTAAGTTGTCAAAGACTTTGTGCTTTCAATTTGTTTTCCCGTCCCAAAGGAGCAACGGAGGACTTTGTGCCTTTATGGAAACTTTGCTTCTTTATTTGTTTACTTCATTAATCATTTATACTTTCAGCTGTGATTCTTTTCTGAAATAAGAGAAAATGATAAGTGTCTTTTTTGAAAAAAGAGAACAAGATAGAGTTTCACCCAGATTTAGAATAGATTTATAGTTAGAGTTTATTTCTGAATTGTTAAAATAGAAAGCAAAGGGGGAGCCTTCCCTTTGAAAATAGGAGAGTTTATCTCACACACTGTGGTTGAAACCACAATTTTGAATATCCTCAAAGTATACAAAATTTTCAACCAACAAAATTGATATAGTTTCAAAAGACAAAGATTAGCATAACCAAGAGTTATGTCTTCTCAAAGGGTTATCCCTTTTCAAAAAGATTCCTCTTTTCATGAAGATATAAGATGTGAGTGAGGAATAAGGGATTGGGAAAAAAAAAGAAAGGTAGGCATTGAAATCTGATCTGGATAAGAAGGCAGTAAGAAATTAGAATTATAAAGCAGTGATAATTTGAATTATAAGGCAGTAAGATACAGCAAACTTTATATTTCTGCAGTAGTTGGTATATCACATATTTGAATCCAATATTTATTAGCTTGTGAATTTAGTAAAGAACATATTTATTTATTTAATTAACTTGCTAATTCATCAAGGATCTTAGGATTAGTAATTATTCATTGGATTTTTTATAAAGCAATCATATTAGGAATTGGCAAGGAAACATAATAGGGGGGTGCAAGAGTACGGGTTCCCTCAATTAAGTAGACACCCATTGAGTTGGATTGCTTGTGGGCCAAGGGGTCGGATTGACTTGTTTGGTTCTTTGGCACTCTTGAGCTTAGTTGTGGAGGACTGTCTCCTGAAGCCCCATTGTGCTTTTCCCCTCAAATTCCTAATATGGTTGGCGATAGTGTGCATGTTACATCATCATTTTGTTTGATGGTTATTTTCCTAAATTCAATTGCTACTGTGTAATTTAGTGAAAGAATACTCTTGTAAATAAATTGTATTATTGGATTTATTAGCTTTGGGCAAAAATCAGGTACTCCCTCAAAAAGGGACATTACACATGATGTTTACTAATGATCTAGGTTACCAGGTCCTTTTGTTTTGGCCCCTATACCCAACTGGTTCTGGTCCTGGTCCAGGTCCTTTACTGGTCCAGCCCTGACAACACCCAGTGTCCTTCTCGGGGTGCCCGAGAAGGACCCTGGGTGAACCTGGGCCAAACCCAGCAGAACCCAAGACCCAAGGGTCCACCCCAGCCCCTGACCCCGAAAAAGAAAAAAATAAAAAAGTTTATTTTTTAAAACATTTTTTATGTCAGTTAACAAAAAACATGTAGGTAATTGGTGCAGTAACAGGAAATGCCAGCTTTTTGAAGACATTGGGTATGGTTTTCTGTTAAATGTATATGCATATGTATGTATATATGTATGTATATATGTATATGTATGTGTTTATGTATGTATATATGTTACGTGTATGTATATATACATACATGATACATACATACATAAACAGGTAGGTAATTAGTGCAGGAACAGGAAATACCAGCTTTTTGGATGGTTTGTTGTTAAATGTATATGCATATGTATGTATTTATTTATGTATGTGTATGTATATATGTATATGTATGTATTTGTGTATGTATATATGTTATATGTGATAAAAAAATTGTTGTATCGCTGTACCCGTACCCATACCTGTATTTGTATCCGTACCCAAACCGGTAACTTAGCTAATGATTACTAATATGTGTGTTTTCATGACTTATGATTTAAGGTCAATTTCTAGTGACTAATATTTGTATGCAAGACCTAAAACAGAATTTATATCTTATAAAGGGCATTTCAATTGGTAAATTTACAATCTTAAATGTATTATGTTTCTCATTTTGATTGAACTGTGCTTTTAGGGCAAAACTTAGGAATATCCCAAGTAGGGGACATTACAAATTGCATATAAATACAAGTATTTTTCATCATTTGAAAGCCTAGCAACTTTGAAAAAGAAATCCTATCATTTTGAATTGAGCAATTGAGCAATCAAGAGCAGAATTTGCAAAATTATAGCAGCATTATTTCAGTCAAACATCATGTTAGCAATGCATCATGTTTTTATGGGAGTTTGTTTATGTTTCATGTTTATTTGTTTTGTGAGTATTAACACTTGCAGGACTTCAAATCAAGCATCCAATTCTCCTTAAAGGTGATGACTATAATGACTTCAGTCCATCAAGGAATGCAGATCTGAGTGGTGAGTTGCAGCAATTGTCAATTTGTCACTTATTTATCATTTAGCCTTTGCCCGACTGAGAGTAAGATCTCTTTTACATCATCATAGCCGTTGTGAAGGTAGAAATACCAAAACGGGGTTTGACTTAGGCAAGCTCCTATACGACACAACCCTTTCCCCTCTTTCTTGTGTGCAATTTATAGATTTGAAGCGAATTGGGAGAGGATTGAAGACCTAATTGCTCATTTAAGCATTCAAGTTCTACAAGTCAGCAAATTAGGGAAAGTGGATTTTATCAACGACAAACGAAGTTCCAACAATGAGTTCTGAAGAGGAGAGCCTACAAACAAACCAACAGGAAACTAAAATCTGATTCTGAGTATCTACATTTCCAAGTTTAGGGCGCCAACGCCCCTTTCCAGTTAGATCAAGCTAAAATTTACATGCCAAGTTCCTTTGTGTCTAACTCTGCACACTTTTGTGTTAAATTTTGTTTTTGTCTCTCTATCCTGTATTTTCCAGAAATCATAACAATTCACTGCATTTTCGTAGTTAACCTAGGTGCATCTTTGCATTATCAAATTAGATCAATTAATCATCAATTAATCATCATCATCACACACACATCAAAAATCCAAAAGGACTGAAACCCTAATCCACCATTCTACCTCTTCCATTGAGATTAGTAGCCAAGTGGGTGTTTGAGATCAATTTTAGTCCTTTTCCTTTGTGATGTTGGAAGAAGTGTGATCTAGACCCTCCCTTTTTCCCAAATCACATTTTGGTGAACTTGACATTTGTGCACTTTAAAACCTTCTATAATCTTAATTAGGCTATGTTAAAATCTGAATACAACTTGCAAAACTTTGAATTTGTGGTTTATACATGAAAATTGTGATAAAAATCATTGGCAAGCCACAAAATAGAAATTTGCATAGTATTTTCAATTCAAAACATAAAAAATTGTTAATTTCAGTTGTTGCAAAACAGATCTAGTCAATAATTGCACTGAAAAATCTTAATAAGGTCATGCTAAGGTTTGGAAACAATCTAAAAGTGTTTGAATTTATGATTTATGCATGTATATATTTTTGAAAAAGTAAAGATTTACATTGTGTTTCTCATTTTGAAAGATAGAAAATTTCAATTTCCGGATTTATCAAACTCAATTCAGTTGATTACTACATTTTACAATCTGAAAATTGGCTTTGGATACATTGCATCATTTCAAAAATCTAAAATTGCATGCATACTTGTGCTTTAGACATAGCAAGTTTGAGATTTTGTGCATTTTTGGAATTCTACCTGTTGGCAGGCCTAAACATCTGTAGATTATGATCCTCAAACATTGTAGCACATTTCCAAATTTTGAAGTTAACAAAAATTAACCTCACTGGTCTAGGGCGCCAACACCCTTGTCCAGTCAGTTTTGGCCAAAATTTGGATCACAGTTTTGTCTCTATGATTCTTGTGCAGTTATGGGTTCTGTGTTTGCAAATTATTTCAATTTCTATGACTGTGATGTGTTCTCCCTTATGGCATCTCGTGCTGCAATCACAACCAGAGTTGAGCCTGAGTCTTATAACTCTTTCACTCGAGGTATTGCATCTACCCAATCCATCTTTGATTATCTTCCTAATCCTACGTTGCCCATGTCTTCGTCACAACCTAACATTTATGTGGACTTAGCGGATGTTGTTTCCCATGTCCCTAATGATAAACTGAAACAATTGGATAAAGACCTAGAAGGACTTCAACAATTCTTAAGCATTGAACCTTCGACTAGAGAAACAGTTCCTCTTTTGGATAACCTTAGGAAGTTGGTAAACAATTCACAAGGGATAGAAGTGTTTCGTAGCCTAGCTCAAATAGTGGACACTAATATTCCTACAGCAACTAGTTGCAATCAAGCTTTGACTAACGGTCAAAACCAATTAGGAAAACAAGTTTCCTCTCCTACAACAATTCCTTCCATTCATATGTTTACCCGTCTAGTCCTAGCATCAACGATACAATATAGCAATGGTTTAAACTCAAACTTAGGGCTTTCTAATGGAAATCCTTACAGTTTTGTCCCTTCACCTATAACACCTTCATTTTCATCACCCCTCATAAATGTGCAAAACAATAGTCCACCAGTCATCCATACTAGTTTTCCATACTCAACAAACTCTCAAAACATGTCACCTAATGATCCTATGATAAATTGGCTTTTGCAAAACATGACATCGTTACAACAAATTTCAAATTTAAGCCAAAATCAAACTAATGGTAAACCTCCAACATACCTCACACGTAGCCCATTGTCATTTGCTATCTTAAAGACACCTATACCACAAAACATTGAAATACCTCGCTTTGAAAAGTACAATGGTAAAGGAGATCCTAATAACTATGTGTCAGCTTTTACTGCCTTGTGTAGCGACTTCCTTTCTGAGGATTCACTCCTAGAAAAACTCTTTCCTAGATCATTGAAAGATATGGCCTTGGATTGGTTTTGTTCATTGCCAAACAACTCAACCTCCTTTACACAATTCGTTAGTGAGTTCCTCCAACACTTCCAAGCAAACATTGGACCTCAAGTTATGTTAATGGATTTAGTTCATTGTAAACAAGGTCCCAAAGAGAAAATAAGAGACTTTATAGGACGATACCAATCGCTTTATTCGCAAATTTCCTAAAGTCTTTCATATGCTGACATTCAAAGGGTGTTCATAGGGAACTTACAACCTAATATTTGAGATAAGATATTATTGATGAAATATCCATCCTTCACACATTTGTGTGTGGCCCTTCGTGATTATCAGATATCGATTAGTCAATATAAAGGTACACCTTCATCGGCTCCTATTGGTCAATCTGAAGTCGTACTTCAAAACAACTATCAATCATTTAAAAAGAAAAACAAAAATTTCATCAAGATAAACAACCCTCAAACAGCCAATAACATTGAAACACAAATAGCTGCCACAAACACAACACCATATCAATTTAGGCCAAGAGATAGGCAATTTTCACAATTGCCCGATTCTCTCCATGCGATCATGTTGCAATTGTTAAACAAGAATATGATTCATCTTCCTTCAATTAGGTCTATTGACACAACTAAACCTTTACCACCGAACTTTAACGCAAAAGCCTTTTGTCAATATAATTGTACACTTGGACACAATACGAAAAGATGTATACGTCTTAAGCACCAAGTGCAAGACCTCATCAGCTCTAATCAAATCCAGTTGGCTGGTCTTAACAACAAAAGAAATAAATCAGTTTCACCACCTAATCAAAACTTGCAAATATTCACAAACCCATTGCCACACCATTCTACAAACTTTGTTCAATATAGTGATAATGAAGAAGATGATAATGATCTATCCAATTTAGTTAACACGATTGAAGTTCAGCCTCGTAAGGGTCAAACCAATATTTTGCCTGACATTGCTTTCACACATATTGATGCCGCTATAACCACACCTGATGGTCCTCTTTATATCACCGGTAGAATTAATGATAAACCCACAAGGGGGATACTCATTGATCCCGTGTGTGTAGTGAATGTGATCACTAAAGAGTTCTTATATGTGCATTAACTTTATAAAAATGATTATGAACAATCGGAAGCATGGTTAAAGACTTATGATGATCTTGTTCACCCTACAATTGGTTCGATAACTCTCCCAGTAAATGTTGGACCTAAAACAGTTGGATGTTTCATTTACCATAATTTCGACGTCGGACCAATTTCGTGTGAAGTTAGGTCATCCATGGCTAAGCTCCATGAATGCGGTCCCATCGGTTATTCATAAATGTCTTAAATTCCCATTTGAAGAACAAATACATACTATTTACCCTAGTGGATTTAGGCCTTTGGCCTCTCGTGGAAATTTTTTGCTAGATTACTTTTGGCCTCAACCAGCCCAACTTGTTAAACCCCGTGAGGATTTTTTATTTGTGTCATACCAAAAGTTTAAAGCTAGCATAGAGCCGAATTATCCTTTAGTAATATTCCACCTAAGGCTCCTCAGTCTTCAATGACTTCAATGGTTCTCCCTCCTAATAGCAGCCAAAACCAAGCAATTGCTTTCTTGGCTAGGAAAATGTGGCAGAGCAGATGAATGTGCTTTGCTCTATCCAATAGTTTACTCATCTTTATACTTGTGAAATGTTTCACATTGAAAGACCTCTCTATGACTTGGTTCAGTTTGTCCAGGAACTCTCTTATTACATCAATGTGGATGATGTTGCGACACAGCAATGCCTATTGCATAATTTCATTTGCAGATCAGGCACTTGATTACCACTGATCCAATAACAGGACCCACCTATTGAAAAGCATTAGAAACCCACTTGACAAAGCACATCAACACAAACCCAAAAATACACATGATAGGAGCAGCCAGTAGAGAGGACCTACTGTACAAGATGTACATTGGCATATCAAAAGTTTCTAAACGTCAATGTTGGGAAAAGCTTGGAAACCACGTCAAAATAGAAAATGGCAGAAAACCCTTGGTTCTTTTAAGAGTAAATACTAATGTAGTGTTTAACGTACATCTGAGGTATTAAACTCAAAAAAATTGTGATTACACGGAAAAATTGAGATAAATTGGGGAAAATGGGTCAAAACAGAACAATTTTGATAGAAAATTGTGATTTTTTTGGGTAAAAATCAGGAATTTCTAGATTAATCCCAATTTTGGCAAGTTTTTCCTGATTTAAAAAGGCTACCCACTATTAGCGAGGGCATAACAAGGCTTGATAAGGATAATTTAGGTCCTTGTAGAGGCTTGTTTCACCTGGACTGGCCCATTCAAGCATTCTAATGATCTTTTGATCTTTTCAGGATAGAATTAGCTCCCTAGCATGAATTTTTTAAATTATAATGCTTTGACTAGTAAACTTATCACTCTTTCAGGACATTAATCAAGATGATAAGAGTCACGTTACGAATGTTGGGGCAGAATACTTTGATCAAAAAGATTTGCCTACATTATTTTCCAACAAACAAGATATATTAAGAAAAGAAACCACAGATCTGGCTATGTAGTGTGAAGATTATTCACAAAGATAAACCTGTTTTACTTAAAAATACCTCAAATACATGATCCATAGGACATAAAAAAGGTTGCTGTGTTAGAGTTCCTGGCAATATCCCTGGATGTCCATACCACATTCTGTCAAACCTGCACCACAGGGGAGGCATGACCTGCACAGAAGATAGCATGTCAGAAGGGTGGAAGCAAGTATACAAAATTATGAAAATAAATCAGTCAGTCTTTAACAAAACTAAATGCTAGACTAACGTAGCATGTACAACACAGTTCAAAAGACTGCAATCAGGAAACTGAACACATACCAATGTTCTGTTCAGTATATATGCAAGAGCAAGTGCACTCCGTATTTGCTTTAACTGCAACAAGACAATAATAAAAATGGATAGAAAATTAAATGACCAAATGTCTTCATGATATTGATAGAAACAGTTGGTAAATGTAACTCTGAAAAAAATTGATATATTTTAATATTCAATGGCTATCAAAAAAGTATTCCATACTTGATAGTTAACCAGAGCGAAATGCGATTCAACTGAATGTTCTCCTCCGGTCAGTAACTCCTCAGGTATAGAAGAATTGAATGACAAGAAACCCCCTGGAAATAAAAACTAGATTAGAAGTTTCAAGAACAACTTACAAAAGAAGAAATCAAAAGTTTAAAATGTGCATCTATTTCGGACCCAAGATCTCACTCTTAAACTAGGCTGTTGTACAAATCAATCTCTCATAGAACACCACCCTCTAAATACATTTAAAATTTATATTGCTAAGATATTTTCCAAGTATGAAATGCTTATCTCTATTGCCCAGATTTATCCACATAAAATTACTAATTAAGTGTTTGCATTACAAATACAACTGGACAGAAGCAAGCACATCCAGTGTCTCGTGTCAACCTAGAAATAGGTGAACCCTATTTGACACTCGAAAATTCAACTGACCATAAATAAATTTTCTAGAGTTTATCATAGCATGCAATGCTCCATAACAATATCTTTACTCTGAATATGGAATTTGTTACATAATCAGATGGAGATACACACTTTTATAATAGTGAAAACAAAGGTGAGACACTAACAATCTAAGATCTAAGAAACCCTGTGACACACACCTATACATCTTTCTGGATTGACCATCACTTTTACAGACTATGAGCTGGGGAGTTATATCATCTATGTCAGAATTCATTCTGGAGGGAAAATTCTGAGCCTATCTGGTGTTCTCATTTGTCAAAAAATGGGACAGAAATTATCTAGAGCTACAATACATCAAATAAAGTTCTCTCAAGTCTCAGGGATTAGCACTGTCATTTGCCAGACAGTAAACCTTCAACTAGGGCTGCAGAAATATTTACTTAAAATTTATGGACTCAAAATTAAGGCCATTGCTTTTTCAGCTGTTGATTTGATGATGGAACGTGTGTAATATCCCCAATTAGGGATATGGTATATTTCTATTGATTTAACTCCATGGAACACCAATCACAGAATCTTAATTCAAATCAAATCTAGTACAAAAGGTAATATACTTAACAGAATATGCAGAAATGAATTATTAACTCTTGCAAAATGAACAGTCAACACAACTCGCAATAACTGATTACTCCTCTTATTACAACAGAAATTGCACTTACAGTCAATTCAGTTTGCCAGACTTTTGGGAGCAACAACAGCAATATTATTATCAGAAAATATAATGAATCTAGAGCCAATTGTGCTACAGGAGCCACCTCAAAATTACAAACCCTAGGCACTAAGAAATCCACCTAAAACTCAGACAAACAGGCATTGTAGGAGCCACCCGAACAGCAATTCAGTGAAGCTCAATTACAATCCCTGTGTGGAATTGCCCATGACTGGTTAAGGGATTTCCGATTTTCATCCACTAACCAGCTATGGAAATTAGGGGGTTTCCATCCTCCAATCTCCAGTGATAAATGAACAAGGTGTCCAGTCTATTCGAGTAAAATTAATGGATAAAGCAGAATACTACTCTCGGTCCCAGGCTTTGATTAAATAGGTAACTTTCAAATGTTTTCTTTTTCCCTCCAAAATAAACCCGCACAAACCTTTTTTCCAACACCACTTTAAAATTATAAACTTTATTGCATAATACTCATTGCCCCATAACCTGGGCGCTCAGAACATACTTAAATATTATAAAGCCATTTCCCTATTTTGTTTCCCTAAGCCCCACAGGAAATCAGAAATGTCCTTTTGGGCCATCATGGAATTTTATTGGAAAAGGGGACATTACAATGTGAGGCTTGCCCCTCATGGTAAAAATTTTCCTTATTTTCTGCTGGTTGAAATAGTATGAGTTCAACTCATGAGACTCACACATTGTATGAATTTTCATCAGTGTCTTTGCTACTCTTCAGTTGCTCTAACAGGGATTTTATGCAATCTCTCAGACTTTGGAGCTCTTAATCGCATTTTATAGGACTCCCCCTTGCTTGCTTCCATGGCATGGGGATCGTGTGGAAAAGGAGCTCCAATCATTAGGGCCTCCATGGCAAGATGGATTACATGGCCTCCGTAAGGAAGCCACTGGATACTCTCATGCATGTCCGGGCTGAAGCTACATAGAGGAATTTAACCATGAATTACAGGATGGGGAAAATCATTTCACGGTTACTTTCTAAAATTGTGACCACTTGAATACCGCCTTTGTCTCTGGGGAAAGATCAAGGTAAACTTTCTAGAAGTTGCAGCATCATCTTAATGTCCAGCATTATATCAAGCAGATTTTTATTTGCAATTTTGAGTGTTGCAAGTCCTCTCCGTAGGCAGTTGTTGTCTTTATTTGGGATTTATGCTTCCTAGAAACTGGAGATAATACAAGAGAGGTTCCCTCATCATCATATCTTTGGTTTATGGCCTGCATCTAGAGCTTTGCATTTGAATACATGTTTCATCTTCACTCTACATCTGTCAGGGCTCCCAACTCAAGGTGATGTTTGATAGGTTTCCTGAGACAGATCCACACTTCTCCTGCACCATGATTTGTTTTTTCTTTAAGAAGGAAGTCTGTCAATTTTTGGAACATGAGATATCTTGATAACTTCAAAAACTCTCACCAATTGATTTACATTTTTTATAAAAATGTGGAGTCTCCACAAGATGTATGTATGCAGGGGAAGGTGTGGGGAGAGCAAGGTGAGATTTAAGGATTAATTAAACTCGAGTTCCCCTCTGACATTAGTGGGGATACTTACATCCCCGGCAATTAGAGGCCATTAAAAAAAGGAAAATGATTCAAATGCATTGGAGGATGCATGTTCTACATTTGATTGGTATGTGGCCATTTAGGTTCCCTTGGTGGTCCAATATTAGTCCCATAATACTCCTTTCGCTTAGGTTGTACCAACTTGCACTGTTAAATTGATCTTTAAGTATGCATATGGTAGAACTGTCCATTGGATTTTGGGAATGAACGTGAAATTAGGTGTTCTATACTTGGATGGGAATCACCATAGATTATGTAATGTGAGGTCAAGCATATTAGTTATAAATGAAGTGAACCTCATTACAAACTAAGGACCAAAATCTAGAGTTATAACAGACAACTTTGAGGGATGCTTCTGGAGGCTTGCTATTGCCAACACAAATTATCTGATTTCACTCATGTTGAATGTTCCAGCACACAGAGAACAAGATCATTTGATCATGGAATTTGATGTAAACAAATGTGGATTTAATGTTGGCCAGACATTAAATAGGTCAATTGCATCATTCAATGATCTTTGTTTTATGAAAATCCATTCCCTAATACTGCTGAAACAACACTACCAACTAGACAATGCAGGGCCATGTGATTGATGATTTTTCAATGCTTTGACAATTAGGAAATATGGAGGGCCCCACTGAACACTTTTTAGCAGAGCTGGCTATCATTATCTTTCTGGAAATACTAACCACATGAATACTCATATTTAGGCTAGGTTTTCTTCCTCCACAACAATTGTAAAATGTCTTTCCTGTGGTTTAGTGGTACATCTAACATCCATAAGTGTTATGCCGAGTCAGCAGTGCATTTGCAATTAAATCTTACACCCCATCAAATTACATATTTCTTGTTATCAGGGTCTCCATCATTGAGCCTCCATGAGTAGTTGATCAACATTTCTTATGTAAATGAGTTTGAATTGGTTAATGAGATTACTGTTTCGGTATCCAACAAATAAAAAAAATGAATTTAATCTTTAACTTGGAAGCACCTAGAATGCCTAAAACTCAGTCAAGATCTTTTTAAGATCGTTTTTTTCTTAAACAAAGAAAACCCATTGACCATGGCAGAAGCTGCCAGTGGTTCCCATCATTTACCTGTCAAAAAAGCCTTGGTTTGGACCACTTGAGGATCTCCTATGTCTCAATATCAAGGAAACTTGAACCATATACCTATGAAGATATTTTGTCTTCACATTTTGTGTCATGTCCCCAAAATTGTAAGATATAAAGCATTGAAATGCAAATAAATAAATAAAATAAATAACAAATATAATATAATATAAAAATATACATATCAAACTAATATAAAAATAATATGTTATAATAAGCAGCAGCGAATATACATAACTAATAAATATATTAACATATAATATATTTATATAAAATATATAAACATAAATGGAACAGCAATCATATGCAGTGAATAATATTTGCTTATATTGATTATAAACAACAAGATAAGGCACAGTGATTCCATGTTAAGGCAAGATGAGATAACAATTGAATGATTATAGAGCAGTGATATGATGCAATACCAATAATCCTGTGATTATGTTAAATAACATAAACATACAACAAAGATCTGATGCGACTTCATAATGATCACTAATGGTGCGATCTCTTAATAGTAGCACTTGGTGTTTATTATCAATAAAACATAATATTGGCACTTGTTTGGTGTTTTATTAACAAAATTAATAAAGGACGATCCTTTTGTAAAAGTTATCTCTTTTGAAGGAGGTGTATATGTATGAAACATTGTGTCTTTCAAAATGAATCACATTTTCTTGGAAGGCATAAATAGAGAGTGAAAAATGAAGGATATAGCATTGAAAAATAAATAATAATCTGCACTCATAAAAAGTAACAGAATGGAATGTAATCAGATTTAAGACACAGATATATAAACAGTGAATGAGGACAGAAATAGGAGTATTACCTGAGTATAGCAGCAAACATAATCAGATAAGTACATTATTGCAAGAATATACAATTATAAATCTCTCTTTCTCTCTCTCTCTCTCTCTCTCTATATATATATATATATATAGTATATGATTATGCAATAATGATGCTTGCAGCAATTATTAATCTTTATTAGTCATTATTCAATTGAAACTAATCCGTTTGTTTCTCTTTAAGCAATATCTTCTGAATATTGAGAACAGATTGATGAAAGAAAAGGAAGATCAGACCAGCAATCACAAAGGAACCCGTCCAGTCCATCACAACAAGTTGTTATTATCAAATATATATATATATATATATATATATATTCAGGGGTATATTCTGCCAATCAATGTTTTACATATGTATACATATTGCTGATAGAGAATAAAGAATGCTTAATATATATGTTCTTATGATAGGATATGTGATATGCTTGATTGTTTGAAACCCGTAGGAAGGGCCTGGGGTGGAGAGGTAAACTAGGCTAAGTAAGTAGGCCATTCTAGGGTTGAACGTAATGGCTCCTAGGACTAGAGGGCACTTATGCAGGGAGCAAAGTAACCTACTTACGACCCCCGCCCAATTCCACAAGATGGCAAGTGTCTTTGGGGAGTTGAAGCATTGATGGGGAAAGTAGGTACAAGCCGCCAAGGGAGAGGGCTGTGGCAGACACCCTCTTAGGCTTGGTGTAGAAATGGCTTCAAGTGGACCCATCATGTCCCTTCTCCCAAAATCCTAATATGCTTGCATTATTGATAATCTATGGATGTGATGTAATTGCCCAACTCTAATAAGTAAGCATATATATACATATATACACACACACATTTTGCATATATTGTCCATGTGGTGATTGCAAGATTCAAACCCAGGATTGCATCATTAAAGAGATATTTATTTGTTAAGACAAACTCCTAACCCCAATTTGCTACAATTTGTGAACAGTAGGCAAATCAGGGGAGGGACATTACAATTGGTATCAAAGCATGTTCCTACCAGCCTGTGTACAAACCAACTCTAATTAGAATTAGCTATTCAATCTTCTTCTTAAGTAGGCCAATAATGCATTTCTATATGTGTGTGCCTTCCATGTGTATACTTTGTATTTATGCATATACTTCACGACTCACATACATGCTTCATGTATTCACGTGTATGCTTCTTGCTTTGTGTCTCACGTGTATTCATGTGTATAACCACGTGTATGCTTCATGCTGCATGTCTTGCATATACTTAGTGTATTACGTGTATACTTAATGTATTATGTGTATTCATGTGAATACTTTGCAACTTACATGAATTGATGAATACTTTGCAACTTACATGAATTCATGTGAATACTTGCATGTATTCATGTGAATACTTTGTGACTTATGTGTATCCGTGTGTATACTTCATGACTTACGTGTATTCATGACAATAATTTGTGGCAACATGTGTATCCATGAGTGTGCTTTGTGACTTATTTGTATCCTAGTGTATACTTGGTGACTTTGTGACTTACATATATTCATGTGTATACTGCGACTATGTGTATATCTTTCATATACTTTGTGACTTACATATATTCATGTGTATACTGTGACTATGTGTATACCTTTCATACACTTTGTGACTTCAAGTGTATACTTTGCAAATTACATACTTTGTGACTTGTGTGTACTCATGTGTATACGTGTATTCATGCAACTTACGTATTCAAGTGTATACTTTGCAACTTACATTGATTCATATGTATGCTTTGTGACTTCATGTATTCATGCGTATACTTCATGTATTACGTGTATTCACATATATGCTTCATGCATCTTGTGTATACTCTATGTATTATGTGTATTCGAGTGTATGCTTCATGTTTCGCATTTATACTTCCTGTATTACCTGTATCTATGTGTTGCTTCATGTATCTTCAACAAGATTTGTCTTTATGATTACTTTATGCTTAAAATTTATGGAAGTGTAAAAAAATTGTTTGTCAAAATGCTCCTTGAGTGAGAAGCACTAACAAATTAACTTATCTAAAACTGAATTATTATTATTATCCAAATGCAATAAAGAAGAGTTGTAACTATTGAAGTGAAAAGGTGTGACTCCCTCAAATTTGTGATACAAAAGGGAGAGCATTTCATCGATGCCATCAATTGAGGGATCCAATTAAGAATAGAACCATAAGTAATATTGCAAGAGACTTAAATTAGGTTCTCCAAGATAGTGAAAATGTGTGAAAATGTGAAAAGCTGTGACCCTTCAAATATGAAAAACTATGACTCCCTCAACAATAAAATATAAGAAGGGGGAATCACTTCCTTGTAAAGAAACCATCAATAGGAAATGAATCTAACAATCAACTTGGAAGTAAAGTATGGCTGTCAAAGGAAGTCATGAAGAGTGGTGACTCCTTCAAGAAATGAATATGAGGGATAAACCAATTCATTGACATTCAATAAGCAATCATCACCCATCAAAGAATCAAACAATACTTTTCCAAGATATGAAAATGGAGATATGTCGAATAGGAATGATAACCTTCAATTAATTTGGGAGGCTAGAATACGAATTGGAAAATAGGATAAAACTATAAATTTAAATCCTATTGCTTGCTAGAAATGCTGAACTATTATACATCCTTTTTGGTCGACTTGATCAATCCCATAAACTTGTACTTGAGTATTAATTACTTATGGGAATGAGACATTTCAATAAAACACTATAAGCTCCTTATTAGAAACAAACTTGCCTCAAACGTTGTTTCAATGTTTACACAAAATGAAACATACTTTATCTAAGGGAAAATTATCATTCAAACATCTAGGTCCTTTACACAAATGCAAAAGTGATTTGGCACAAAGGAGTGGATCTTGATATTCACAACATTCCCGCAATCCATCATGACTTTAGATTTCAACAAAGGGAAATAAAAAGTTTGTATCCTTGCCTAGGATCCTTGAGGTGATGAAATGAGAGAAAATTTAAGTAACACTAGTCTTGCCAATTTCCAACTCTTGGCTTTGTCGATTGGGAAGTAATAGTGCATAAGTCAGAAGAATATTGAACGAACAAATTGTCCTCATACTTTAGAGGGTGGTATTAAGCTTACCAATAGTCAAGCTGAGGCAAGTACACTATCAACTGCTCTTCAAAGACATCATTGTAGTATAGAGTCAAACATTTTCAATTCCTCAAATATCACAACCGAAGCTAATTACATCACAAAAGCAGCAATATCTAAAAAATTACAAAACTTGGTTGTGATTGCTTGAGGACAAGCAATCTTGGGCAGGGTGGACTGTCATGTCCCCGAAATTGTAAGATATAAAGCATTGAAATGCAAATAAATAAATAACAAATATAATATAATAATAAAAATATACATATGAAACTAATATAAAAATTATATGTTATAATAAGCAGCAGCGAATATACATAACTAATAAATATATTAACATATAATATATTTATATAAAATATATAAACATAAATGGAACAGCAATCATATACAGTGAGTAATATTGCTTATATTAATTATAAACAACAAGATAAAGCACAGCGATTCCATGTTAAGGCAAGATGAGATAACAATTGAATGATTATAGAGAAGCGATATGATGCAATACTAATAATCCTGCGATTATGTTAAATAACATAAACATACAACAAAGATCTGATGCGACTCCATAATGATCACTAATGGTGCGATCTCTTAATAGTAGCGCTTGGTGTTTATTATCAATAAAACATAATATTGGTAATTGTTTGGTGTTTTATTAACAAAGTTAATAAAGGAAGATCCTTTTGTAAAAGTCACCTCTTTTGAAGGAGGTGTATATGTATGGAACATTGTGTCTTTCAAAATGAATCACATTTTCTTGGAAGGCATAAATAGAGAGTGAAAAATGAAGGATATAGCATTCAAAAATAAATAATAATCTGAACTCATAGAAGGTAACAGAATGGAATGTAATCAGATTTAAGACACAGATATATAAACAGTGAATAAGGACATAAATAGGAGTATTACCTGAGTATAGCAGCAGACATAATCAGATAAGTACATTATTGCAAGAATATATAATTATAAATATATGTATATCTCATTATATACTTATATATATATTCATATAAAATATAAATATATAAATTGTATATGATTATGCAATAATGATGCTTGCAGCAATTATTAATCCTTATTAGTCATTATTCAATTGAAACTAATCTGTTTGTTTCTCTTTAAGCAATATCTTCTAAATATTGAGAACAGATCAAAAAAAGAAAAGGAAGATCAGACCAGTGATCACAAAGGAACCCATCCAGTCCATCACAACAGGTTGTTATTATCATATATATATATATATATTTCAGGGGTATATTCTGCCAATCAATGTTTTATATATGTATACATATTGCTAATAGAGAATAAAGAATGCTTAATATATATGTTCCTATGATAGAATATGTGATATGCTTGATTGTCTGAAACCCACCTTGTAGGAAGGGCCTAGGATGGAGAGGTAAACAAGGCTAAGTAAGTAGGCCATTCTAGGGTTGAACATAATGGCTCCTAGGACCAGAGGGCACTTACGCAGAGAGCCAAGTAACCTACTTACAACCCCCGCCCAATTCCACAAGATGGCAATTGTCTTCGGGGAGTTGAGGCATTGGTGGTGAAAGCAAGTATAAGCCACCAAGGGAGAGGGTTGTGGTAGACACCCTCTTGGGCTTGGTGTAGAAATGGTTTTGGGCGGACCCATCATGTCTCTTCTCCCAAAATCCTAATATGCTTGCATTATTGATAATCTATGGATGTGATGTAATTGCCCAACTCTAATAAGTAAGCATATATATATATATATAAGTTCATGTGGTGATTGCGGGATTCAAACCTAGGATTGCATCATTAAAGAGACATTTATTTAGTAAGACAAACTCCTAACCCCAATTTGCTGCAATTTGTGAATAGTAGGCAAATTCTAGGGCAAATCAGGGGAGGGACATTACATTTTGTGTTGTATTCTGACTTTTAACTCAACTCCAATTCTAGTTCTTTTTGTTCAGGAAGCCTCCATGCAAGCTTCATGGCTAGAGCCTATTAAATAAATAACGGTGACATCATTCAATGAGATCAGAATTTGAACTTATCTTTCCAATCTTCCCATTAAATTTTTTGCTAGAAACTAAATCACACTGAATTGTTCTTGCAAGAAGTAGAAAATAAAGTAGATAGATCTGCATCACCTATAGAATTGATGTATGATGATGTAATCTACCTGCTCCACAATAATATTGGTTCCTGGTTTTGAATTTTTCCTAATATCAGTATGAATTTATCATACTGGAAGGTGATCACCTCCCAATATGATAGCTGATTTATGATGATATCCAAGCCTCATTCCAAGGATGTAACTTCTCTTTTCAGTCCCAAGAAGAATGTTGTACCCAAAACAAAAAATTTGCTTCATTAAGGCGTTTTGCTTAAAATGGTCTAAACCTTGTAAAATTGTCGCCAAAAGTCAGGTTTTGGGCAAACAAAGTATGGGTTTTTTGCGGGTTTACTATCTAGGTAATACTGGCAAAATTTGAAAATTTTGAAAATTAGGGTTTCTGGACCCCTATTTTTAGGAAAAAACCCTAAAAATTGGATCTTGTCACAATTGACTGAAAATTATTTTGATTGGCTTATTTCACTTCACGATGACAATGGTGAAGTCAGAATCAGAAAAAAGTCTGGTGGGTTGTTTTCACTTTTTCAAGAGAAAAGTTAGGACTTGTGAGCTCGTCATTAGCAGATGGCCAGATACCAGGTGTTGAAATATAAGCTTAAAATGCTCCAGCAAAGATTATATGGCGAGATATGTTCAAAATGATGCTTTGTCATAGAGGGGATGTTCATCGAGGAGAAAATTATCAAAATTTTCCCTAGGTCTGGAAATAAAAGAGCTCCTAGAGGTCAAGGGCACCCTAGATTTCAAAGGTCCAAATCAACTCATCGGGATTTGTCACTTCGAAGAGGTCTTCTCCGGAATCCTATCAGCTTTGCAATGAGTCTACCAACTAGTCCAAAAGATCGGTCTCGCACCTAAATTGGAGATTGAATGAAGAACGAGGGAGATGAAATTGATGAAATTTTGACTAACACTAGAGTAGAAAAGCGCCCCTAGAGGCTAGGGGTGCCCAAACTTTTGAGGTATCAGATGAATTATTTTGATCAAATGACACCTAAGATGTTTGTCTCAGACTTGATCAAGCTTCGCAACAAATCCGTCAACAGGTTAATCTGAGTTGTTGAACTATTGGAATCAAGAGTCAAACATAAGGTTTTTATCATGGTCAAAAATGTCAGTTCAGAGCAAAAGCACCCCTAGAGTCCAGGGGCGCCTAGGGTTTTGAGCCCTCAAATACAGTTTTTATGGTTTGTTCAAATGATCATCCTGTTTGTGTTGCTTCTAGCTTTCAAAATCTCAGTCGGGTCAGAAGATTGAAGAATAGCCAACAGTCGAAGATTGAATGGAGATTTAGCAAGTTGTGAAAATGGCGAACTCTAGAAAGAAAAGCACCCCTGGAGGCCACGGGTGCCCAAGTTTTTTACCTATTAGATGAACTTTTTGGGGTTTGTGCTCTCCAGGAGATCATGTTCAAAATTGAGCCAACTCTAAAGTCTTGTCAAGTGTCGGGAGTTGCAAAATGAAAGAAGGCCAAAATCAAGTTCAAAATGATGAAAATGCATGAAAATTTGACTTATAGTGAAAAAAAGTGCCCCTTGAGGCCAGAGGCACCCAGAATTTTGAAGGCTCAAAAGTCAGAATTAGGGTTTACAACCTCAAGGAGCTCCTTTTCAGTTTTGATCCTGCTCTTCAATGAAACTGTCAGCCAGTCTATTGGATACGTCAGTCAATCAAAATCAATGATCAAACATAGGCTCCGGTGACGTTTGCAAATGGAAATTTCAAAAACATTTCGAAGTCTAGAGTAATGGCGCCCAAAGTCAAACTTTGACTTTTTGAACTCAAGTGCATTGGCCGCCCTATAATGGAGGAGTTTTCAAACTCAACTTAAAATAATATTAAAACTCCAGTTTCACTTTTAAGTCAACCTCTAAACGACTTAATTTTTATTGCATGTGGCAAATTTATCTGTGCATGGGTGGGTGGCGCCCATTTTAGGGATCATTTTTCATCTAGTTAACTGAATTTGGGGTCCAATAATATTACTGCGTCTCGTTTTATGGTTTTGCATGCAAGTTGACATCTTGACTCATGAAATTTATTTATTAAGGCACTTGGGCATCCATTATTCTCATTATAGGTTGAAGGCAAATACATATTTTCTCGTGCAAGCAAGATCTAAAGGCGCTATAGGTGATATTTTTCAGTATTCTTTGCAGTGCCAAGTCCAGATTGCTCAAAGGAATTATTTTCCAAACTTCATCTTTTCAATGCATGCATTCCAGACTTCATCATACAGAATTCAAGGCATAGGCGTCATTTTCAGAGGTAGAATATAATTTCTATTTTCTCTCTTAAAATTCTTCTATCCTTGTCTTAGGTTTTCTCTCGCATGTCAAAGTAAATGGCATCTTTTTCAGAATCTGGCCATTTGTATTCACTCAGTGCAGCATTGGCAGCAAAACCCATGTTCCAGAATTTTTTGATAAAATTGCCCCACTACTTCTCATTTTGAAGTACTGTGCTTTTTTCAAAGATTCTTTTGCATGCAAGTCAAAAAGTCAACTTTTTCAAAAACGAAGAATCTAGGTTCACTGAGCTCATTGGCGCCTACAAAACCCATGTGCCAGTTTTTGTCAAGAAAATTGCCCTTAGTGCCCCTACAGCACCTGCAGCTTCTATCTGAGAAGTCTTTGCATGCCTTAGTAAAACTCATTTTTTCGAGTTTCTGACAATCTAGGTTGGCTTAGAATTTCATTCTCTACAAAACCCACGTTTCAAAAAAATTCTTAAAAATTTCCCCTCAACTGGCTATTTTTAGCCTCATCAGGAGCCATTTTTAGCCTTTTTTGAAGTTTGTCCGAACATATCCGACTTCCCAGTCAAAAATCTAGCTTTTCAAAATGCAATTCAACCCAATCGAATACAAGACTTAATCGGTCTTAGTTCATGACTTTTTGAAAACCTTTGACACAGACTTGGGTCACGTTTATATAATGATTAAATTGAGCACGTTGGAAGGCATTGACAGTACGACAGTCAAGCATCTTGATTGTTCTGGATTGCTAGCAACAGCCTCTATTCCCATCATGGTGTTTGATCTTGAATTCACCATTGCATGCATTAAGCATTACGACTCATCTACACGACAAATTCGATCAGCTGATGGGCATATAATTTGTAGCCTCAAGCCGAGAGATGTCGAGAAGTGCTTCACCATTCCACCCCATTCAGATAATTGTGTCATAGTCATGGAGGAATGTGACAGGATATGGCAGGTAGATAAGGAAAGATCTCAAAGGAAGGTTGCTCAAAGGTGGTTGAAAGAATAGAAAACCAACCTACCAAAGAAGCCTGGGCGTGGAGAGTTCAAGGACGTGATAGCTATTCTGATTACCTTGCTTATCTAGATTACAAGTCAAGAACAGGCTTATATCTTTCGACCTTGGATGTTTTATATCATCTCCTAGATTATCAATAATAAGGAGCACTTTGACTAGGCTATGTTGATCAGTGAGTTCTTCACCAACAAATCACAAGATTTCTTAAAATCCACAAGTTTCATATGGTTTCTTATCTGGTCTACTTAATTGCACTCCAAGGCAATTTTAGAACTTTGAAAACCATTGAAACTCTTGGCGTTTAGCATGTGCATGAATACTTCCCACAATTGGAGTTCTCAAAGGTTGAACAAGATTTCAAGCAGGTGAATGACCATTTCTTGATGAAGACAGTCAGAGACCTTGATAATGAGATGCACATAAGGGTTTCAGCGGAGGCAAAATCAGCAATGGAGAATTGGGAAAATTGGTTTATCCAGTTTCCCACATTCACCTATATTCAAGTGTATGGTTACACGAGAGAGCCTTTGATGCTACCAAGATACTCGTCAAACAAGGTCTTGTTCATGGAGTTCCTGAGACAGGTTCACGAGGTTCATACTTTTCTTTGCAATCGGCACAAGCAAGCATTCACTTTTCCATATAGACTGGGCATATACAAATGCAGGACTACAGTCGATTGCAAGTTGATGAGCAACAAGTTGTCGAAACTCCATCTCAAGTACCTCACTGAAAAGCGCTCCTATGATCCTCTAGGTCTCTATGCAGCTTGGTTGGAGCGAAGTCATTCACACAAACCAACTCTTGAGGACTTTTGGGTCAACTGCAAGGATGAATTCGAAGTACGCGGGCGTCACTATTGCAGACTTACTCTTCCTCAACTTGCTAATTTCTTATCGCAAGACGTTGAAGGTTTGTCAAATGATGACGAAGAGGTGTTACTTAGCACTTTCGTCAAGGATCGAGTTGCTCACCAACCGCTTCGACAACTGGATTGGTACGCCAAAGCGAGTACTTCAGTGGAGGACCTATCAAGAGGAGTGGTCAAGACTAGCATGCATTTCTTGGACAACAAGAGGAGGTGAAAGGTAGTTTCAATAGCAGAGCCGCCAATGGTGTTTTCTTCACTACCTTCTACATCAAGGTCAAGACCTAGAGTTAAGGCCATAATGCATCCACCTGAAGGTGTTAGAGTTAGTAGAAACACAAAGAGAAAAGCAAGTCAACAAGTGCAGGTTGAGATGGTGCCAGAAGTTCTAGTGGAGCAATGGTACAAGCTGAAGCCGAGGTCATCTCCTAGTTCGCCATTTTCTCCTCAATCTCCTCCCATTCAGATTGATTCAAAGCCAAAATCGTCGGTTCATGAAACCTCAGTGCCAGTTAATTCACCAGGAGTCAATACAGCTACAGCAGTTTCGCCCAGAGAAGTTAACATTGATCACTCGTGTTCGCTTGAGAAGACTTTGGGTAGGAGGCGTAAGCCTTCCTATTAGTTGGATCTTTCAAAGTTTGGCAATCCCTATCAAGACACATCCAACAAGAAGATCAAGAAGCAGGTACACATAGAAAAGAATCCTGAGGCAGAGATCGTTGTTGAGGTTGCCACACCACAGGAGGGCAAGAATTTGGACGAGGTTGAAGTTGGTGATTTCACCTTCGTCAAAACTAACCTTCGCAGGAGCACTCAGCACATGGATGTGAGCCTTTTTAAGGTTGCTGCAAGTAATCTTGAGGACCGAGTCATGAGGGACGGAGAAGACAAAGCAGCCCTCAAGGCTGAAAATAAGCAGTTGCGGCGATACATTTCAAATCTTCTTCATGGGACCTCGAACGTTGCAGCTATTCTTCCTCAGCTCCTAGAGACACCTGTAGATCAACAAGGTTGGGTCGATTAGTCAATCATGGAAAGCTCTTGGAGAACTAGATCGAAGATTTCATTGTTGCAGGCAGATACCTTCTTTCAGATTTGTATCAATTAAGGTACAAGGCTCATGATCTTCGTCAAGGAATCCAACAGCTTGAGTTGACTATGGCAGAGGCAAACCGAGAGATTTGTTTCTCATTTCTCAGTTGGAAGTTGCATACGATGTTGTTGTAGCCGATGAATATAAAAGAAAGTTTTTTGCTTAGAGAGAACACCTCTTCAAAGTGGAAACCTATGAAAGAGCCTCTACAAAGTTGGCTGGAATCAAAGAAGATGTTGTCAGTGCTCTCAAACCTGTAAGCGGATTTGTCACCCAGATCGTATGCCATTATCTTCGTGAAGATGGTAGCTACACTGATCTCAATGTTGTGCAAATTGAATTCCAGAATTTGGTTCATAATGGTCTTGATGGTGATCCCGTGGCGTCCAAGTTGAGTCACTTCTCAGTGAAGTCAACTAGTTTCAACAAGGTAGCTAAAGAGTTCAAAGAGTGTCAGAGAATGATCAAGGATGGAGAGAAGGCGTTGAGCAGACAGTCTATCATCTTGGATAGTATCAGAGTACCTGAAGATGAGGCAGTTAATGAGTTCCTAGAGGAGATGATTGCTCATGACGACTTGGAGTAGAGAGACAATTGGATCCCACAGTTTCCTTGAGAATAGAATCAAAGGCAGCAATCAACTCAACATCACTCTTGAGTTTAGATTGTTGATATCATGCATCCTTGGGGATATCTTCCGTAGAGGTGGAACTTTTAGTTAGGATTTAGTTGACTGATGTTAGTTATCAATTAACTCTCATATCAATAAGGACTTGTGTGTTGCAAAGTCTATTTAGTTTAGTTTTAGTTCAGTTAACTGATGTAGTTTTTCCAGTTAACTGTTAGGTTGCATGCATTTAGACTGAAGAATAAACTCTTGCATGCTTGCAAGACTAATGTTAACTCAAGGAGATTTTAGGGTTCCCTACTCCTTCGAGATTTTATAAATAAGAGCACTTTGCTCATTGTATTGCAACTTTTGCTGTGACAACAAATTGTTGTGCCCACCTTGCCATGCAATATTGTTATTATGTACTTGTTCACTTTGTTTAATATAAAGCTGGTTGATCGTTCATTTGTGTGTTAGGTCCTTCATGCAATTTGCTGTTCCATATTTATTTGTTTAAATAATCTTGTTTCATATCTACACCTCGGATAGGGGTTCCTCCTCCTTGGGAATTTAGAAATAGAGATTATCGTTTGATGTTGTTATTAACAATTTTTCTTTCATATCTACACCTCGGATAGGGGTTCCTCCTCCTTGGGTATTTACAAATAAAGATTGTCGTTTAAGTGTTGTTGCCAATAAAATACTTTCAGCCTATACCTCGGATAGGGGTTTCTCCTCCTTGGGAATCCTGAGAACTAGCTTGCTGTTTGATGTTGTTTCCAATAACCTTTATTTCAGCCTACACCTCGGATAGGGGTTCCTCCTCCTTGGGAATCTTGATATAAAGTTTTTGTCAACTATTCACACTTGCTCCTAAGTCCTCATGCTCTGTTTCTCTTGAGGAAATAGGGTAGTTTTAGCATTAGCCTAGTTGTAGTTAAGACCTACGGAAACCAAAGAAAACCTTAGCTGCAATGTATTGGGTTTCTTAACCTTGTGCCTCTACCAGCTGAGTCAAAAAAGATAGGATTTTAGAATACTTTACTTTTTTACGCATATTAGCAAAAGAGGGAGCTTCCCCTCCTAATTCGAAGAGCAGTTAATACTGTGCATAGCTGTTTGTTGCCAATACGCACTCCAGAGGTACAATTTGTAACGCCAACAAAGAAACAAGACCAAAATTTGAATGCATACTTAGGGCCACCAACCAGTCAATTCTTTGGTTCTATGCATATGATTCCCGCTGCCATTAGAATTTCTGATTTCTTATATTCAAGGTTGGTATCACTAATCTTTGTCTCTTGGATGAGAATCAGATCTTCATTGCCAGTAATGATTTATCTCTGAGAAATCTCCATGTTTTCTCCACCCCTGTCCCTATCACATTTCAAGAAAGCTTATTCCAAAATTGGACAAGCATCTACTTTAGGATAAGAACTTTCCCCACGGCCGCCCAAGTTTCACCAATCAGGTGAAATCTATCTATTTCAGAGAAAGCTACAAATGGATGATCTCCATCTGTTCTTCAGTATTCTAGATTACATAGAGGTGAACACCACTCCCTTTTTAACATGTTTTACCCTTTTATCACTGGTTTCGAGACAGCCATTTCTATTTTCTTTTTCTTGATGTCCCAATTCATCGAATCACATCCCCTCAAGCTCTTCACAAGTAAGGAGATTTTTATGTTCTCATGTGGGATCCTTATCTATATTGCATGGAGGCATTCTGAACAGAAAGACCCATTCTTTAAACTATATTACCAGATCTGTCTGTGCTGTTTTCAGCCAGATTAAGTGACTCAAAAGCATTTGAGACATTTCTGTTGTTATAGTGGATCCTTATCCATACAGCATGGAAGCATACTGATAAGAAGGGCCGGGCTTTTCCAATTGACTACCAGATTTTTTTGTGTTGTTTTCAATCAGATTCAATGCATCAAAGCATTTGAGACTTTTCTGTTCTCGTAGCAGGTTCTTATCTATTTGGCATGGAGGCATTCTGATCAGAAGGCCCCACTTTTTTACACTATGCTACTATATTTTTCTATGTTGCTTTGAGCCAGATCCAATGCCTTAGAACTTTAAAAGCATTTGGAATTTCAAAACATACCTTTTTGTCAACTTGGTTCCTTGTCATTGAATTGTATGCCTTGTTTACTTGGATTTGCTTATCTTTTTCCATCATATGCACTTCAGCCAGGATTTGCCAATCTCAAGTGACAGGTTCTCTGCCTGACTCTTCTGCTTCAATTAGTTGATTTTGAGTGGTATTGGTGCTGATGGTAGATGAAATATCGTAAGGGTATATTTTTGTAGTTACCTGTTGATCTCGTACCATATTTTGCTAGATCCAATATGATTCTCAATTCTATTGAGCTTAGGTTTATATAGATCAATGCTAACACAGATCAGGGCACAGTTCAGTATCACTTGCCACAAATTCAATTCTGATGCGGTAATAAATTCTCCTATGGTGTTGAATCATTTCAAATTTGTAGAAGTGTACTCATACCCAGACTGGAAATGTAGTAGAAAGCTATTCTGTTGGATTGAAGCAGGGGTCCAATGTTACATGAACAAGCCCAATTTATTCATGAACCAAGGGCCCTGTTGCAAAAACTGTGCCATTCTCTGCTTTAAAAGATTAAATTGCAACAAATTGCCCTCTGCCATTATCAAGATATCAATCACACATGTTGGCTTCCAGTATGCTTGCTCCCTGAATGTCTTCAGTCCAAGGTAAGAAAAATCCCTCATTTGATAACATCCATTGCCCATCTTGTCCAGATAGTTGGGCTAAACTACTGTATTTGGCATGAAGTTGCAAAACGCTGAGCAGATCATATGTAGAGATCTATGTGTTATCTTTAACCCTGCTGCTTTGAAAGAGGGCTAGGTAGGTCAGAGGAGGGCATGGCCTGATTTGGAATATTAGGAACATTAAAAATGTATTTGGCCCACAAAAATGTGTGTTAATACTTTATAGAAGACAGAGCAGAGAACCATGAAAAATGCATTTCCCCAACTTGCTGTCACAATTCACAATCATTATTTTCAAACAAAAATCACAAAATTCATCAAATATTGAGGATAGGCTAAAAAAAGTTGAATTCCCAGACTTTATTCTGTCAAACATCAAAAACTCAACTCTTGTCTTCTACCTCCTGCATCATATTTTGGTTTCACCCCACCCTCTATTTTTTTCCATGTCCTACCATGCTCCTATTTCTCCATTCTTGCTGAGATATCAATATAGCAGAACCACAAAATAAAACTATTGTCTTATCCTTCCAGCATTTGTGCTCCCTTTCAAATTGACATACTTGCTCCTATCCATACACTCTTGGCTTGCAAAAATGGTATTCTATTTTCTTCAAGTACATTGTAATTGTACTTCATGGTTGTTCATGTAATGTCCCTTCCTTAGGCGTTCAGATCTGATGCAGAGGTTGACCTATTACGAGGGTTCTCGTAGGTCAGCAGTATGGATAGGGGACCCGTTTCGAAGTTGTGGAACCTTGTTGGGAGTTGTTCGAGCCTTTTAGAGTCGAGTCCAGTTGATTAAGCCAGGGATAAATTGGAGATAATAAAGTTGGATTTAATGGAATAGTGAAAGGTGAATAGGAACAGCAAATTAGAAAGTGAATAGTGAAAAGTGCACCCCCATCCTAGAACTTAAGTTGTTTTAAAAAGGGGGCCAATTTCACAATGTAAAATTAGACCCTCAATGTTATTTTATGAATTTTTAGGCCACATAGTAACCCCAAAAAGGGTTGACCCCTCTTGGTGAAAGTAAAAAGGCATTTTTGTCTATTTTGGATTCATTCTTATGACTTCAATTTGAGAACAGCAGCAAAACTTGAGGATTTGTAGAGCTTGGAGCTTCCAGGAATGCAAACTTTTGAAAGAATTTGGAGATTTGGACGAAAACCCATTTCTCCTGGTGACAGGATTCAACATTATCCAGCTTTAGTGTGGGGTTGGCAGCATTATTTGGGGTTATAATTGCAGATCAGTCCATTTTGAGGACAGAAATTCACATCAAATTGCAGATTAGTCCTTTTAGAGGACATTTCTACCATCTTTCAGCAGTTGCACAGGCAGCCGCACCTTTGTTTGGCATTTGGGCTTCAAAACCGAAGTGCTAGGTTAAGTTTTTGAAGCTTTGGAGCTGAAAAGTTTCATACAGCAGTGGCACAACTCCTCTCACACCTAGAAACGAAGTGGGTAGTCATTTGTAGAGCTGGGAGAGTTTGAATTTGCTATATCAGGGTTATATCAGACCTGAAATTTCAATTGCAGCCTTGTAAAAAGTCATTTCCCGGTCTTTGGATGAATGGGTATGTTGCAATTGGCCCATATCTATGTAATTTCAGTTTTTTAATTAATAGAATCATCGCATGTTTGGTTATTTTTCCTTTATTAGCATTGTATATGTCATGCAATTCGCATAAAACTCCAAGAAACACAAAAAATCAGAAAAAACATAAAACACAAACAAAACAAAACCCATTCTATACGCTGGTCAAAGACTTCAAGGAAAACAAAAATCAGAACATTCAGATCAGATTTGAGGAAGGAATCTTTCAATGGTATCAGAGCCATAATCCTGTTAGCTTGTTGGGTAATGATTGTATTCAATTGGTGTGAAATCAGTTGTGCACCAGTCAGTTTAGATTTGGTTTTCAATTGAGACAGCGAAAAAGGTCATCATGGCAAAGTTGTTTGGCAATAAACAGACATGGAAAGAAATTGAGCAAACACAATACAAGACCATACGAAAATTGAAACGTTTAAATGATTCGCTTTCAAGGTTGGGACTCTCTAGAGGATCATCCTCATTTTCTACTAGCAAAAACCCAACACCACAAGACAAATAAGTGGTGGTGATTAACATATTTGAGGAGTATAGCATTCTTCCTCAACGTGTTAAGGAGAATTTTCCTTTCAAGGACTACATGGACATGCACCCGAATCTTTGCCACAAGACTAAGCATGCAAGGAAGGAATATCACACTATAGCTTATGAATTGCTTAGAGAATCTTCACATATGATTGATACAACTCTTCATGAGAATGATTGGGTGTCTTTAAGTTCCAATGAGGTATGCAAAAATTTATATGATGAATTTGATAGACATGCTGATTTGAATCAAGAAGGCATTAGGACAGCCTTGGGTAATGATTTGTCTACATCATCCTTGCAAGAAGTCTTACAACAGACTCCTACATTAGAGGCTAGCATAGTTCATGTCAGTGTTTTGGATAACAATGGTATGAACTCTTTGGGTGATCATAAAGCATCTTCTAGTGTGATAGTTGATTCCAATAATGTCACATCACCTACACATGAAGAAAAATCAAAAGATGGCAAAGAAAGCATCGGGAAAGAAGGAGAGCTAAAGGTGCAAGAACAAGGAAAGGAAGAGGAATCACTTGCTTGTGATCTGCAGTCTACTAGTGATCATGTTCAATGCAAAAATCAATCATTATATGGGAATCCTAAAAAAGTTAAAACTTTGGATCATGAGGAGACACCTATTGCACCATTGAGTCTTCATTGTGATCGCCAAGTGGGAGAGATTACAGTCATGGATCAGCCCATTAGAGATGTTGTAAATATGATACCTAGGTGTGAAACCTATTCTGAATTTTGTAACTACAGTTATAATCATGAGGTAGCATCCAAATCATATAAAGATGACAATGCTATAGAGTCTTCCAATGTTAGCACTAAAGTTTTGTGTGTTAAACATGAGGAATGTATTGTGGATTCAAGCCACAAAGGTTCTAATTTTATACATCATACCAAGGTAGATGTCAAGAGAACTCAAGTCTTGTGTGACGGTTGGTTACAAAGAGCTCAGAAGGCAAAGTTGTTGGCTGCCCAAGCAAGACAGCACCTTAAAGAAATCAAGGAACAAGTCAATCACATAGATCAAGCAAGACAACGAAGAGAAGCCTATCTTCAATCATTATTTCTTCCAAGGGAAGAATGTGTAGAAGTTGAGCATGCAGAGGAGGAGCATCTTGAAGTAAACAAACAAGAAAAACATGTAGATGAGTATGAACAAGAGCAGAAGCATGATGTTTGAGTATCTAGTTTGCATCATGAAGTTTATGAATTTCCTTTTTTGGAGAGCCCCTTGAAGGCTCAAAAAAATGATGATATGGGTTACACACTTGATGGATCAGCCACAAGTGCTATATCCATTTGTGTGGAATGGAACATTATCGGTTTCATTATGGTTAGTCATGCATCATCTCCAATGGAAAGACAATTGCTATGGACATATGAAGAATTTTGCTTGAGAGAGCTGATTAGAGGAACTAGGTGGTTTCTTACTAAGAAGATCTTGCATTTTGATAATTGTTGGTTTATCTTTCATTCCACACCTTGGAGTTTACTAGTAAAGGAAAACATATTAGTTATGAAGGAGTATGACGGACAGCCTCGTGATGAGACTAAATCAACACTAGAACTAGTAAATGAAGGTAACAAAGGTTCTAGAATCTATTATCTTTCAAGTGCTCCAAGGTACAATCCATTTGTCTTCGGAAAATTATTTGGTTGCAAGGTTTTGGCACTATGTGATAGTGGAGCTACACATAACTACATTGACGATGGTTTGGTAAAGAAAAGAGGTTTACATTGTGAAGATTTTGAGGGGTTTGATGTGACTATAACAGGTGGGCTTACTATTCTTTGCAAGAAGAAAGTGAGTAAGCTTGGCATTATCTTTGGTGAGTACACTCTTTGTGATGACTTTTATGTACTTAACTTGAAGGACAAAGAAGTTGTAATTGGTATGCAATGGCTACATTCTTTACAAAGGGTCATCCAAGATTTACAAGAAATGGAGTTGAGTTTCCTACATAATGGAAAACACATTATTATGAAAGCTCTCAAATATACTTTGCCTCATCAAATAGCAGCCAAATCAATGATAACTTTGGGTCATGATTTGTTGCATGAAGGCATACATTATGCATGTGAAGAGAATTGTATTGAACTGACACTTGATAGGTATGTTGAAAGGGATGACAAGTTTCTGGATTGGCATGACATTATATCTGATTTGTTGAAGGGCGGCAGCTCTATGGTTCTGCTTTCTCATGAGATTAGCATGCTAATGCCTTTGGAGGACAGTTATTTGTGGTCTACTAATGATGACATACAAAATTGGAGTGTCGGATATGGTAATTCTGTCAAAATATGGACCGCTACACAATCTGATTTGGTATATCAGATTTTTGAAGGTGTGGAAGAGACACAAGAGAAGTGTAATATTTGGCAAAGAAAGCTAAGTTAGTTGCTGGCCACACAAAACAGCGTCTAGAGATGGTAAAAAGAATGAGGTTAGTAGCTTTGTGCGCTCATCCTGGGCCGGCCATTGATGTTGTGCATGAGTATGATTATCATGATGAAGGTAACTCAGTTTTGCATGAGGTATTAGTTCCATTTGGTGAGCTAAACCAGCCTACTCATGATTTTGATGGTGCCTTCTTATGGGGGTACATGGATGATTTGATAGTTTATCTTACATTGGTTCCTTTTGTTAGGCTGGGTCAAACCATTGAGTTGACACCATTTTGTATTGATGAGAATTCCATAAGAGGGTGTGTGGATTGTTTGCTAAACTATTCTCTATGGTTTGTTCATACCTCTTCATTGCTGGATATTGAAATGTGTGACTTTAGTCTTGGTACAACAATGTTGGGAACAATTTATGATGATGGAAATGACTATGTATCGGTTGAAGGTGGAACTAGTGATAGTTTCCTACCTTCATACACTTGGATTGGCACAAATCATAAATACAAATTGCATACTGTTATTCTGTTCCATGAAAGCAAGATAAGAAGGATGGAGGGCAACTACAAAAAAGATATAAGTTGGATAAGCCGAAGTGAGGAAAGACGAAAAGGAATAAAGCATGGTATTTCTTATCCACAATTGCACTCCTTCAAAGAGGATTTGGAGCTGATAAAAATAGACCACTTACGGATGGGTAGAGTTAGAGGCTTGACTATCCAATTAGAAGGCAAACAAGGAAGGAAGATTGTTGATCCTTGTCTACTTTTGAGTAGGCACAATCACTTCTTGCATCAGTCTTATATAGCAGCTTTTCCGAGGGCACAAGGTGACAAGGTAAATGGTATAGGAGTTGAACAGATTGAAGAATCATACAATGAGGATTTTTGCAACCTTGTGACATTTAGTGTTGAAGAATTCTTTGAGCCACTTCCACCCCTACTCACTTGGGAAGCTAATGAGACATGTCATTTGGATAATGGAATTGGAACTTTAGAATTTTCGGTTGTTGATTGTGGTGATAACACTCATAGTGGACCAGCCACTCAAAATTCGCCTTGGATGGGTGCAGAAGGCATCCGTAACCCATCTATGGCTATATCACTAATTTGTTATGGTATGGAAGCTTTCTATTTGTTGATTGTTGACTTCATCCCCATTAATTCATTATGGGAAAGTAGTTGTCCTACTTGGAAGCACATTCATGGGGTCAACAAGGAGTATGATATGGGTTTCTTTGACATGTATGATGACCCGTATGACTTCATTCTCTCTTCAGACCTGAGTTACGACGTCATTTGGGGGCCTAATGAGTTGTTTCATGTGCATATGGGAGTTGATTTCCATCTCTTTTTGATGGCCTCCTCTTACAGATGAATGGTATGTGTTGCTTGTATTATAATGGATATCTATAGCTGAATCGGTAGGACGATTTGGGATCCAGGTATTCACATGGATGGTGCATTGGTACTCAGTGATCGTGGTGAGTTGCTTCAAAAGTTATGGTTATATGGCATGTATATCAGAGTGGTGCAGTGGACTAGTATGCGATTGCTTGAGGACAAGCAATCCCGGGAAGGGAGGACTATAATGTCTCTTCCTTAGGCATTCAGATCTGATGCAGAGGTTGACCTATTACGAGGGTTCCTGTAGGTCAGTAGTATGGATAGGGGACCCATTTCGAGGTTGTGGAACCTTGTTGGGAGTTGTTCGAGCCTTTCAGAGTCAACTTCAGTTGATTAAGCCAGGGATAAATTGGAGATAATAATCTTGGCTTTAATGGAATAGTGAAAGGTGAATAGTAACAACAAATTAGAAAGTGAACAGTGAAAAGTGCACCCCCATCCTAGAACTTAAGTTGTTTTAAAAAGGGGGCCAATTTCACAATGTAAAATTAGACCCTCAATGTTATTTTATAAATTTTTAGGCCAAATAGTAACCCCAAAAAAAGGTTGACCCCTCTTGGTGAAAATAAAAAGGCATTTTTGTCTATTTTGGATTCATTTTTATGACTTCAATTTGAGAGCAGCCACAAACTTGAGGGTTTGAAGAGCTTGGAGCTTCCAAGAATGCAAACTTCTAGGAGAATTTAGAGATTTGGACTAAAACCCATTTCTCCTGGTGACAGGATTCAACATTATCCAGCTTCAGTGTGGAGTTGGCAGCATTATTTGGGGTTATAATTGCAGATCAGTCCATTTTGAGGACAGAAATTCACATTAGATTGCAGATTAGTCCTTTTAGAGAACATTTCTACCATCTTTCAGCAGTTGCACAGGCAGTCGCACCTTTGTTTGGCATTTGGGCTTCAAAATCTAAATGCTAGGTGAAGTTTTTGAAGTTTTGGAGCTAAGAAGTTTCATACAGCAGTGGCACAACTCCTCTCACACCTAGAAACGAAGTGGGTAGTCATTTGTAGAGCTGGGAGAGTTCAAATTTGTTGTATCAGGGTTATATCAGCCCTGAAATTTCAATTGCAGCCTTGTAAAAAGTCATTTCCTGGTCTTTGGATGAATGGGTATGTTGCAATTGGCCCATATCTATATAATTTCAGTCTTTTAATTAATAGAATCATCGCATGTTTGGTTATTTTTCCTTTATCAGCATTGTATATGTCATGCAATTTGCATAAAACTCCAAAAAACACAAAATAATCAGAAAAAACATAAAACACAAACAAAACAAAACCTATTCGATACGCTGGTCAAAGACTTCAAGGAAAACCAAAATCAGAACATTCAGATCAGATTTGAGGAAGGAATCTTTCAGTTCATCCCCTTTGCCACCATTCCACTTGCCAAGGCCAATTGTTATTCTAAGAGCATTTGTTGTTTGTTCCAATGTATTTGTCATTATTTATTGAGCTTAAATTTCTAAACTTAACATTTCAAAATAAGTTGCATTGTTTTTCAAAATGGTTTATGATAGATTTTTAAATCAATGCTCATTCATTTGTAAATATTTATAAGGTAAATCAATACATGTTTATGAGTTAAATTTATAAACAATCACACTCATTCATGTTTACATGTATAAATTTTCAAATTACATTCTTTTTTTGAGTTTAAAATATATACTTATTCTAAAATAAATGTATTTGTATTTAAGTTTTAAAATAATTAAAATGTCAATATCGTATTATTCAAACTTAACATTGAACTCCTTTTGCCTTTTGTTCAGCTAATTGGAATTTACCTTGGTCAAAATCAAACACAAGAGTTGATCTTGTGTATATGACTCCAAGAATGGAATTATTAAATATTAATCATAGCAATCTTAACTAAGGCCAGTAAATGCATTCTCGGTCAAGAAAGGGATATATAATGGTACAGCCAATTCAATGGATTTTAGCAGAACATATTTTATTTTTGCATTAGAAATGACTTGGTAAGTTTTTGTCAATATCAACAGATAATCATTCCGTAAGAAAAGCATCTATCATTTCCATACCTACTAATAATTTTGTTGAAAACTATGGTTGAAATATAGAGTACACAATTATTCCCATGGGCAGCAAATTTTAACTAAAATATTCAAAAGGCACTTCAAAAGAAAGCAAGCATATACCGTTAAAAATATGCAATGGAGCTTAGTGCAAAATCCTTCCATACCAAAACAATTTTCCTTCCAAATGCAACCATGTCATGTCCCCTTCTCAAAAATGAAGAACTTAATTGAAGACCTGTAGCCTATTTCTATTTCCTATAAGCTAAGGGACAAAATAAGGGAAATAATTTCATAATAGCATTACAATTTGGGGCCCAATCATCTTTCCTAAAAGGTTAAATGTTATTATTGGTGATTATCTAAATGAGACATTATAAGGCCTATCTATTACTTTCTTCAAAAGTACTTCTTAAATCACTTAGAGGGAAAAATGAAAATAATAAAGGGCCCAAATTGGAGACACCTATATAGGAGAAGCAAGCACCCAAAGTAATAGATCCATTTGTCAATATTTTAAAATTAATTTGCAAATTTGACACTCAACGAAGAAATCCCTTGGTTGTGAAATTTGGAGGAAGAATACCCTATTGGTTTCGATTTCTGGATTTGAGGACAAAAACCCTCTTATCCAATTGGTGGCAATTCCATTCCAAAATTGCAACTGAACTTATTGTAATGCTTATTTCAGCTGGAACAATTTTATTCTTGCAAGGAAATCAGCCAATTAAAAATTTTATTTATTGTGTGGAAGTGTCTGTAGCTGCACCTATTTTTGTGACACTTTATGCATCTGATCTCAATCATTATCAACACTTTCAGCAGCCTCCATACAGCCTTGAGGGCGGCCATACAATATAAATTCCAACCACCAGCTATAGTGTTTGGTGACTGTTTTGTGCCATTCCCAGGCTGTGCCTAATCTGATCACCAGCAGAATCACTACTCAATCCTATCCGTTCAGTTTGTGAGTTGATTTATTGCATCTTGCATGAAATAAATTGTCAATTTTGGCACCCTGTTTCAGACTCATAATTTTGCTGTTTTTAATGCTGTAGCCTGTAATTGTTGGTTAATTACTGATGATCAAAATCAAAATGCTGCTATAAATGAAATCAGTTATATTTAAAATTTCAAAGATTCTAGGGTTCATTAATTGCTACTCATTTATTATTATTATCATTAGCAGATCTGGTCTAACATTATATCTGATTTTTAGCACTTCTAAATTGATTTTCCATTAAAAGTCTTCCCGATCTGCAATATACGAGAGTCTGTTTTAATTCTTAAGTTTCATTTTCTGATCAGCATTAGGTTAGAGTTTAGTAAATTTTGCATTTCATCTCAGTCTTCTATAATCAGAAAAATACACAAAAAAAAGCATATTTTCCTAAGGTTCTTGATTGGGGACATTATTAACCATCACTACATCATCTCCAAAATATGAGAAAGAAAGATATTACATTAATTTCCACAAGTGACCAAAGTAGATCAATCGGACTCAAAAGCACAAGTTACAAACAGTGTGTAGGGTTGTTAAAAGTAACTCCAAGAATTGATAAAGCAACAAACACAAACAAAAACCTAAACTAAAGGAACTAAGAATCATAGTATAACACATTACATTCTTAAGCACTAAACATGAATTACCTTGTGAATCATAGTATTCTGGTCTGTCATAGAAAAGCTTGGCTTCGCGCAGCCTATGTCGCTTGCCTTCAGTTCCTGCAAATTGGAATGTAGTATGCACTGCATATGGATCCAGACTTAGTTGCACATATTGGGCCTGTAATTTTACAGAGATTAATCAGACAGCCACCAATAGAAGGGCCTATTTAAATGAAAAATGATAATATCAGAAGCATGCTTGAAGGGGAAAGAAAAAGCATTTTAATCACAAAATAGAAACCCAAAAAAATTCTTCACTTCTTATTGAGTCCAAAATACACCACCATATAATATCTCCAATGTAAGACATGATGTACTCTACCTGAACAAAATATGTATGACCACTGCAAAAGATACTTGCAGGTAGAACGCCAAGCTTAAGTGTACCATCAAAAGCATAAACAAGGCCACTTTCTGCATCAACAGCTGGGCCATAATGCCTATGCATAAGTTCATTAAAACCATTTTGGTCCCAGATTTTATCATCTGCTATAAGCATCTCATGCCATTCCTTTGCAAATCTTTTTGTCACATTTGACGAACGCCAGTGGAAAATTCCAATATTTAATGCACCACTCACTGATAATATAAAAATTAATAGTTAGTTGACAAGATCTCTCAACAGAAATGTAATCAGCAGATTCAACTCCCATTTCCATATTGCATATGACTGCAATCCTCAATTAAAGACAATATTTTTCTTGTGTTTTATATTATCTTTCTTTTTAATGTTTTGCAAATATGATGAAATTCAATACACTTACGTAGCAATCAGTTTAAAAGCTTATCCTGATTTTATTCTCCACAGAGATGAGTCAAAAGAAAAGAAACGCAATGAGGATTTTAGAATAAAGTATTTGTAAGAAGCACTATACTTTATATGCTTTATGTGGAATGCATTTTATAGAATCCAAAACACTTTAACAATATTGGAAACTATTTCTATGCATTTAGAGAAGATAATGGTGTCATTTACAGAACACTATAGAAAGTACCATAATGAAAAGATCATCTTCAGCATTCCTAGTGAAACAAACCTCATATTGTTTTGACAAGTCGATTTATAAAAGAACTTTCTATATTAAAAATAGAATGTATTTACTTAAGAGTGTACCTCAGATACAATACAAATGTTAAATAGAAAGATTATAGTATACTAAAATGGTATTGATCGACTAAGAAGTTGTCATTGTAATGTCCACATTCTCGAAGTGACATCATGATGACTAGATTCTTCCCCATCCAGCATTCCCGTGGGTTAGATGGCAAGATAAAAGGAATGATTTTGGCCTTGAGAATCAAATTTTGGTAAGATGTGTTGAATTAAGAGGGAATTATCCTTAACCCAGCAAAGCAAGCAAGGAGGTCTACTTGCAAGTCAAAGCAAGCAAGGAGGTCTATTTGCAAGACCAAGCAAACTAGGAGGACAAAGCAAACAAGGAGGTGAGTCGACCATATCAAATCAGATCAGCTCCTAGAAGATTCTCCCTCGTATGGCAGTTTAGCAAACTTAAGGGGGAAGCAACCAATATTTAATATTTAAAGATCAAACCTGATCTCCTCCTAGGGCGGCTCAAAGAAGCTTCCAAACTAGAATATTATAATGTTCAAAGGCAATCAGATCCTTTCCTAGGGTCACTTGGGAAACTTAGCCATGAAGTCATGAATATTTTAATGAGGAAAAATCTGATCTTTCCCCAAGGGTGGCTTAGATGCCTTAGTGATGAAGGCAACAAATATTTTAATGGAATAAAATATGATCTTGGCCTAGGGCGGTTTAAGGTGCCTTAGTCTTGAAGTTATTGAATATTTTAATAGAATCAAATCAAATTCTCCCTTATGGCGGTTTAGGCTAGGTGGCTAAGAGAGTAGTATTAAAGCAAGCTTTGTGAAGTCATTTGGCATCCAAAAATTGAGTTGATTTTGCATAGAGTTTATCTCTTGACTGAAGATTAATTTCAGTCCAAATCAAGGTGATGACCCCTTGACCTATTGGGCATGGAGATGATACCATCCCTATTTTGAGAGGTGAACATATTCAGTGTTCATCATTGTGCAAATCTATGGCCCATGGCCAAATTTATGAAGTTTGGTATGAAGATTTTGATAGAAGAAGCTTTCAGTCAAAGCCAATCGGTTTTGGAGGAGAAGAGGACAATTTGGCAAGAATACATTTGAGCTGGGAGAATACAAATAAACACAGTGGTATCATGGGGCATCCTTGAAGGAAGGTGTAGCATTCTAAGGTGAAGATAATCGGCCTTGGTGGAGAATCAAATTAATTACTGTGGCTGCTACTCCATTACCAGGTTCACCTTATCACATGTATTTGCATTCGATGGTTTAGCATATTGAAATTAGTGAGGTTGTTGTCTCTGTCAGAAGTTTAGCAGTGTAAACACAGTCATTGTAGTTGTTAGTACTACAGTTGATTAGAAGTCTGATCGCTGTCTCCAGGCAGCAGTGTAGCTTTGTAATATTCAGTATCATTGTACAAGGAGACAACTTGTAAGATTTGATAATGGTGTCAAACTAGGATCATTCCTAGCATTCTAATCTCACTCAAATATCAAAGAGAGGAGTTGTTGGATGGCTGCAAATTGTTTGTCATATTGTCAAGTTGATGTACCTTCATTTTAGTTGCACGTTAAGTGTTTGGTGAATTGCCTAGTTGCTGAAGATGTCATTTTCAGTCATATTCATGCATAGAAAAAGAATATATATACAAAAGATATTTCTATTCATTGAATAGTTGTTTGGTATCAATTCAAAGGCATTCTAATTTCATTTGCATACATCAAAACCCATTCAAAGCAAACTAAAACTCAGGACCAGCAAGGGAAGTGTTTGTCTAAATTTCTCAAGGCAAAAATCAGAAGTTTAAGGGCAGAATTGATCCGGGATCTTATAGTGGTATCAGAGCCACAATTCTGCCAGCCTGTGTTGATGATAAATACAGCTTCGTACGATTCCTTCCAGCCTATTAAATTAAATGATAGCTTCCAGCTATTTAATTTATATGTTGTTATGAGAAGATGTGCCTCACTTCATTTAATTGTTTATCATATCTTGGCCGACTTGATAAGTGAATTATTTAATTTGTAATTTATTCTCCTTGTGGCCGACCTTGTTCTTGAAGAGGTGCGACCTCTCCCAAGCAATGTATAAATACAAGATCATTTGTTCTCATTTAGACATCAAGCAAGTTCGATTCATTCCTATATTCAAGTGTGAATTTTATCTTAGAGCAGATTGCGCTTTTCTCCAAGTGCAATTTCCTTCAAGAGCAAGTCAAAGTTCTTTCAAGAGCAGATTTTGATATATAAGGAAAGCAGATTGTAATCTGTATTTTGCATCTAGAGTTGGCGCTCTTACTTGGCCTTAAGTTCGGCCTTATTGTACAAGACAGTGTTGATTCTTGAATAATATATAAGTGATATATTGTTGTTGGGTTTTTCTCCCTCAAGAGGAGGGTTTTCCCAAGGTATCTGCTGTGTTATTGTGTCTGATTTTTTAATTAAATTTTGTACATTAATCTGATCACTAAATTTAACATGGTATCAGAGCGGGTTTGAGAGGATCGTGATCGGATTTGTTCCTAAACAGCGATACTCTATTCTCATCTTTGTTCATTTTCTACATTAGTGAAGATGGTGAACGGTTTGAAGATTGAGGATAGACTCGAGGGAGCATCAAACTTCACATCATGGAGATTTAGGATCATGCTTACCTTGCGTGAAAATGACTTGGGTGAGTTTGTGGAGTCCAGTGTTCTTGAACCTGAGGAAGAAGAAGAGAAGTTGCAGTGGGTGAAGAAAGATATTAAGGCAATGAAGATATTGGTTGATTCCGTTAAGGATCATATTGTTCCTATCGTCTCTAAGTTGAAGACAGCAAGAGATATGTTCAAAACATTGGAAGAAATGTACGAAATCAACAATACCAGCCGAGCACTTGCACTGAAGCAACAACTACACCATGTGAAGATGGCGAAAGGATAATCGTGATTGCATACTTCATGAGGATTTCAGATTTGAGAGATCAGCTCTCGACAATCGGGCATATGGTTGTTGACAAAGACTTGACTATGCTTGCTCTCAATGGTCTACCTTTGTCTTGGGAATCCTACATTCAGGGAATCAGTGCAAGATCAAAATTGCCTAAGTTTGATCGCCTAAGATCAGATTGCATTCAAGAAGAATCAAGGTTGTTGGCAAGAGGCGTTGGTCAAAGTTCAAAGAATGAAGACATTCATGTTCTCGCCTCCCATGCTTCAAAGAAGAAAGGAAAAGATGGAAGGAAAGGATTCTTCAAGAGGAATCGAGATAAGGGAAATGATGATGCACCTCCCTCCAAGAAGAGAGACATGTCCAAGATTCAATGCTTTAGGTGTGATAAGTTTGGGCACTTTGCTAAGCATTGTCCAACTAGACCTAAGCAACAAGCCACCGTTGCAGATGTTGATGATGCCTCTCCGCAGAAGGATTCATGTGAATACTTGTTCTATTCAGCTCTATCAAGCAATGTACCTACAGACACCAGCACTTGGATGATCGACAATGGTGCTTCTCGACACATCACTAGATTTAAGAAGCACTTATCAAGTTTGATGGAGAAAGAATTTTCCGAACAAGTCATTATCGGAGATGATGTTGGCTATTCCGTGAAAGGGATTGGAACCTTTACTCTACATTTGGATTCTTGCATCACACTTCAGTTGAGAGACGTTTTGTATGTTCCAGGAATCAAGCACAATCTTATTTCTATTTCAGCCCTAGAAGATGAAGGATATCAATTTTCCTTCTCCAAAGGCAAAGTTCTTGCGTGGATGGAGAATTCCAGTTTCAAGGAAGCTCAAGTAATTGGTGTTAGACATGAAAGCCTCTATAGGCTAAGTATGCATCCTCTTCAAGCATTAGTTCATGATTCTTCAAGTCTATGTGATCTATGGCATCGAAGATTGGCGCACCTCCACTTCCGAGCCTTACCTATCATGGAGAAGATGGTCACGGGACTTCCCAAGTTCAATCAGGAGCATGAAGGAACTTGCAAGGGATGTGTTATGGGTAAGAATTCAAAAGCCCCTTTCCATAGTAGAGAAAATAGATCTAAGTGCATTTTAGACCTTATTCATTCTGATTTATGTGGATCTATGTCTGTTTCGTCTTCGAGTGGATTCTTGTATGATGTTTTGTTTATTGATGACCACTCTAGAAAGACTTGGATTTATTTTTTGAAAACTAAAGAGTCTGAGGAAGTGTTAGGAAGGTTTAAGGAGTTCAAAGCCTTGGTATAGAATCTTTCTGGTAAAAGAATCAAGGTCCTCGAATCAGATAATGGTGGAGAATACACCTCTGGCAGCTTTACGGATTTTTGTATTGATGCAGGGATTAAGAGGGAGTTTTATGTCCCCTATAATCCTCAACAGAATGGCGTTGCAGAAAGAAAGAACAGGACGATCGTGGAAGCAACGAAGGCCATGATTCATGACCAAGATTTGCAAACCTTCTTATGGGCAGAAGCTTCCAGGACGGCTGTATATGTTCAGAACAAAAGTCCTCACAAGGTCTTGGAGAATATGACTCTGGAAGAAGCCTTTACAGGGAAGAAGTCCGAAGTCAGTCATTTGAGGATCTTTGGATGTCCTGTCTATGTTCATGTTCCAAAGGAAAAAAGAACAAAGTTGGAGCCTTTTGGCAAGAAGGGAATTTTTGTGGGCTATAGCGAGACATCAAAAGCCTACAGGATATACATTCCAGGACAAAATTTGATCGAGATCAGTAGGGATGTCACATTCGAGGAAGATGTTGCATTCAGGAGATCCAGGGGCATTCATATGGAGATCGATAATGAAGAGTCTCCTCAGGATATGGAAGTTGACCATACTCCTGAGATTCAGAGGGAGACTCCAGAACCAAAGGAAGATGTTGATCCAGTTGAGCCCTTGGAACCTACTGATGGGCCTACCGATATTATGCTTAGAAGAAAGAGACCTCTTTGGGCTAGACAAACTATGCAAGAGGCTGAGAGATTTGCAGCTCCTAGAGGTACATTCAGAGAAATTAAAAGGCCACATAAGTTCTCCAGTTATGTTGCCTTGATGAGTCAAATTATTGAGTTTGAGCCTTCTAATGTGGAGGAAGCTTCCTGTCAACAAGTTTGGAAAGATGCTATGACAGAAGAGTACCAATCAATTCTCAAGAATGATGTTTGGGACATTGTTCATAGACCCGAAGGCAAGTCTGTGGTATCTTCGAAATGGCTCTTCAAGATTAAGCATGCAACTGATGGGAGCATAGAGAAGTACAAGGCAAGATTTGTGGTTTGTGGTTTTTCACAGAAAGAGGGAGTTGATTATGAAGAAACATTTGCTCCTGTTGATCGCTACACTTCTGTCAGGACCATCATTGCCATTGCTGCATCTAGAGGATGGAAGATTCATCAAATGGATGTGAAGACAGCTTTTCTAAATGGTGTGATAGAGGAAGAAGTTTACATCGAGCAACCTAATGGGTTCGAGGTACATGGAAAGGAGTCTCATGTTTGCAAGCTAAAGAAGGCCTTGTATGGTCTTAAGCAGGCTCCTCGTGCATGGTACGAAAGGATTGATCATTACCTATCAAGTTTGGGCTTCTTGAAGAATGATGTTGACTCTAATCTATACTTTAAGGTAATTGATGGTGATGCATTGATTTTGGTTTTATATGTTGATGATTTGATCCTTACTAGAGAAGATCACCTGATTCTCAAGTGTAAGAAGGAGTTGGCTTCTGAATTTGAGATGAAGGACCTTGGGCTCATGCATTACTTCCTTGGCTTAGAAGTCTGGCAGAAGCCAGATGAGATGATTCTGAGTCAAGGGAAGTACACCATTGATGTACTTAAGAGGTTTGGTATGATGGATTGCAAATCCATGTCTACACCCATGGAGACCAACCTACATAAATTGAAGGAGGCTGTAGCTAGTTTAGACTTGGTGGATCCTACTTTGTATAGACAACTGATTGGGTCCTTGATGTATCTAGTTAACACTAGACCTGATATTTGTTATGCTGTGAGTGCACTGAGTCAGTTTATGTGTGAACCGAGACAGATACATCTTGTTGCAGCTAAACATATCCTGAGATACTTACGTGGCACAGTTGGATATGGGTTGAGATATACTTCAGATGTTGACTTGGAGTTACATGGTTATACTGATTCTGATTGGGCAGGATGTGTTTCAGATCGGAAGAGTACCTCTGGTTGTTGCTTCAGTTTGGGTTTGCTATGATATCCTGGTGCAGCAGGCGGTCATTTGTTGCATTGAGTACGATAGAGGAGAATATATTGTAGCTTGTATGGCAGCTCGGGAAGCAGTATGGCTTCGTAAGCTCCTTGCAGGATTGTTTGGACAATCAATGGAGCCTACTATCATTCATTGTGATAACCAGAGTTGTGTGAAGCTTTCTGTCAATCCTGTGTTTCATGACAGAACCAAGCATGTTGAGATCAAATACCACTATATCAGAGATATGGTATTGAGGAAGGTTATACAGTTGAAGTATATCAACACTGATGAGCAGACGGCAGATATTCTCACCAAGCCTCTCTCTAGAATAAAGTTTGTGTACTTTCAAGATAAGCTTGGTATGGTGGAGAATCCAGCCTTAACTAAGAAAGAGACTCATTATCAGTGATAGCCTTCAATGAGTTCTTCTCTGTGGTGAGAAGTTCGAGGTGAAATCCCTTGTTTAATGAGTTCTTCCCTGTGAGAGAAGTTCGAGGTGAAATCCCTTGTTAATGCATTTCTCTTTGAGATTTGAGGTGAAAGCCCTTGTTTCCACCCTCTGAGCAGAGTCATGGTGGATGTCATATGTGTGACTCCATGACATATCTTGTACTTGTGTTTCACCCTCTGGGAGACCCATGGTGAAAAGTCATGTTGAGGTGACAACATCACGTAAGTGATGAACACTTGTACACACCATAGTATGGTTGTAGCCATTATGGTTGATATCATGTTGAGGTGATATCTAATATCACGATGAGGTGATATTCTTCTTTTCACATTTGGTTGTAGCCAATGTGGTAGACATCACGTTGAGGTGATATGTCTTGTGCAGCTAGAAGTTCTCTCCCTAGCTAAGAGGGAGTGTTGATGATAAATACAGCTGATGATAAATACAGCTTCGTACGATTCCTTCCAGCCTATTAAATTAAATGATAGCTTCCAGCTATTTAATTTATATGTTGTTATGAGAAGATGCACCTTACTTCATTTAATTGTTTATCATATCTTGGCCGACTTGATAAGTGAATTATTTAATTTGTAATTTATTCTCCTTGTGGCCGACCTTGTTCTTGAAGAGGTGCGACCTCTCCCAAGCAATGTATAAATACAAGATCATTTGTTCTCATTTAGACATCAAGCAAGTTCGATTCATTCCTATATTCAAGTGCAAATTTTATCTTAGAGCAGATTACGATTTTCTCCAAGTGCGATTTCCTTCAAGAGCAGGTCGAAGTTCTTTCAAGAGCAGATTTTGATATATAAGGATAGCAGATTGTAATCTGTATTTTGCATCTAGAGTTGGTGCTCTTACTTGGCCTTGAGTTCGGCCTTATTGTACAAGACAGTGTTGATTCTTGAATAATATATAAGTGATATATTGTTGCTGGGTTTTTCTCCCTCAAGAGGAGGGTTTTTCAGGGTATCTGTTGTGTTATTAGGTATCTGTTGTGTTATTGTGTCTGATTTTTGAATTAAATTCTGTACATTAATCTGATCACTAAATTTAACAGCCTGAGGGTATAAAAAGATCAGTTGATTAAACTTTAGTTGAGTTCAATGGCTAGAATTAAAGATGGAAGATTGTTACCTACCTTCCTACCTACTTCATCGAAGAAGGAAAAGGCACCTAGCTTGGAAAAAATGATGAAGGACCTCGCTCAAACACAGCAAAAGTTTGTTTAGAATGTGCAGCGATATGAAGATTCACTTTCAAGGAAATTTGGGCACAATAAGGTTTCTTCTCCATCTACAAATACAAGTAAGAAACCTCATGCAATGACAGCAAATGATGCAATTATGAGCAGCTACCAAAAGTATTGCTCCCTACCTAAGGAGATACGTGACCTCCTTTCCTTCACACAATTTTTGGATGAATTGGATGAGGATGAAGATGCAAATCAATTTGAGACTCCTTGTGGATCAGCACCTAATGAGGTTTGGGATGGATTTCTCTCTGAACAAAGTTCTGTCCTAACTTCTTCTGAACAATTTGGTATGGAGGTTGGCATTAGTAACAATGATGGTGTTGCTAGTAACCTTGAAAATAAATCAGATTTAGAGTTGCATAATGCTGATTATCAATCTGGAGATGAAGATGAATACCTTGATGTTCAGGAAATTGAAGAACCAATTGCAGATGAAGGTAATGAGAGCAAGAGTCTCTTGGTGGGTGACCTAGAGGTCATCATTGATGAGCCTTGTGAGGGGATGCATTCTCCTAATAGTTCTATGGTTGCTCGGAACGCTGTCCCTCTTCTACTACTTGAGGATAATATGCCATCATCTCATGTGTTGGATGATTTGGATGATGGAGAGGATGATTTTATGATTGGAATAAACGCTACCCTAGCTCCAAATCAGCAAGAGGGAAAAAAAGAAATTATAAAGGAAGCCCTTGGAGAGAGTCAAGTTCTTCAAGGTCAGTCACTCACCTCATCCGTTAAATCCAGTGTGGTTCACAAGTCAAATTTGGAGAATCAATTGAAAGTGAGCAAAAATAAGATTCTTGCAGCACTTTTTCATTTTGATAACACTCACAAATTGATAGAAAATCACATATGGAAGGATCAACTTGAGAGGAGACATAAGAGAGTTGAAGAATCTTCTCATCCAAATTTTCAGGTGATCAAAATAGCAATGGAAGTAATGAAATCAGATTACTTAAATCTACTTTCAGATTGTGATCACCTCCTTGACCTTGCTGCAATCTATTCTGAAGCATTGAAAAGAAAGGAGGAAGAGGTGGATAGTCTCTTTTCTGCGCTTATGAAGACTAGGGAAGAATTGGAAGTCACTCAAGTAGCACTTCAAGAAGCTAAAATTAGAAGGAGCATTGTGTGGAGTTGAATCTAGTTCATTCTACATCAGCACAATCAGAAAATCTGTCTCTTGTAGCAGCCCTTACAGATGGACAACAAACACATAAGGAGGCATGCTCATGTGAAATTGGTGATAGCTACCATGAGATAAACACCCCATTCGAATTTGCTAAGGAGTGTGTTGCTGATCTCAAATCAGCGTTGGAAGACAAGGGGGCACACCCTATTGGTAATGCAAATCAGTTTCAGCAGATTGCGCCTCTTAGTGTAGTTCTTGAGAGTGTGTACCCTAGGGGAGAGGTGGTTGCTCAAGCCTTGAGCCAATTTGATAGGATTGACAAATTCATTGAGTATCTCATACAACACCGGCCTAAGGGTGGAGTTTCACCAACAAGCTTACAGACCATTAGGCATGCACTAGGAAGGGTTAAAGCAGATTTCTTACAGTTACCTCCAAATAGAGATCATACCTTCATGCTTGTTGGGCAGTGATATAGAGCTAAACAGGGTGAACCATACGATGTTGTGACTAGTGAATCTGATAGTGATGATACAATATCCAGTAATACCAGGAGCTCCACTATCACTGAGGTTATTAATGAAGTTAACACAAGGATAGAGCATGAGTATGCCTTAGTTGGATTTGTATACCACCTACACTTAATGACGCAAATCCTACATTTCATGCTTCATGTCGTGAGTCTCCAGATACATATGGTCAAATATGGAGTCCTACAGTTGGTTTAGTATCTCCGTCGGAATCGATTGATGCAGTCCTTTTATATTACACAATGCGGTATGCATACTTTTTTACTTTCAACCCACTTGTTGATAACTTGATGTTACGTTTAACGCATGAAAGTGGGATGAAAGGTTGGTATGAGATGCCTCCTTATATGGAAGAAACCAAATCCTACAGGTTTTCCAGTTTGCCTCTCCAAGATGATTTATATGTGGAGATACAAGATAAAGAGGTAGTGTTGTGTCAGTTGGGTATTCTTCTTGTAGCCAATTTAGAGCAGCAGGATTCCTTAGTTTTAGGAGATTCTTGAAGTGACATCATGATGACTAGATTCTAGCTCATCCAGCATTCTTGTGGGTTAGATGGCAAGATAAAGGGAATAATTTTGGCCTTGAGAATCAAATTTTGGTAGATGCGTTTAGAGAATTAAGAGGGAATTATCCTTAACCCAGCAAAGCAAGCAAGGAGGTCTACTTGCAAGTCAAAGCAAGCAAGGAGGTCTATTTGCAAGACCAAGCAAACTAGGAGGACAAAGCAAACAAGGAGATGAGTTGACCATATCAAATCAGATCAGCTTCTAGAAGATTCTCCCTCCTATGGCAGTTTAGCAAACTTAAGGGGGGAAGCAACCAATATTTAATATTTAAAGATCAAACCTGATCTCCTCCTAGGGCGGCTCAAGGAAGCTTCCAAACTAGAATATTATAATGTTCAAAGGCAATCAGATCCTTTCCTAGGGCAGCTTGGGAAACTTAGCCATGAAATCATAAATATTTTAATGAGGAAAAATCTAATCTTTCCCCAAGGGCGGCTTAAGTGCATTAGTGATGAAGGCAACAAATATTTTAATGGAATAAAATATAATCTTGTTCTAGGGCGGTTTAAGGTGCCTTAGTCTTGAAGTTATTGAATATTTTAATAGAATCAAATCAGATTCTCCCTTATGGCAGTTTAGATTGGGTGGCTAGGAGAGAAGTATAAAAGCAAGCTTTGTGAAGTCATTTGGCATCCAGAAATTGAGTTGATTTTGCATAGAGTTTATCTCTTGACTGAAGATTAATTTCAGTCTAAATCAAGGTGATGACCCCTTGACCTATTGGGCATGGAGATGATCCCATCCCTATTTTGAGACGTGAACATATTCAATGTTCATCATTGTGCAAATCTGTGGCCCATGGCCAAATTTATGAAGTTCAATATGAAGATTTTGATGGAAGAAGCTTTCAATCAAAGCCAATCGGTTTTGGAGGAGAAGAGGACGATTTGGCAAGAACACATTTGAGCTGGGAAAATACAAATAGACACAGTGGTATCGTGGGGCATCCTTGAAGGAAAGTGCAGCATTCTGAGGTGAAGATAATCAGCCTTGGTGGAGAATCAAATTATTTAGTGTGGCTGCTACTCCATTACCAGGTTCACCTTATCACATGTATTTGCATTCAATGGTTTAGCATATTGAAATTAGTGAGGTTGTTGTCTCTGTTAGAAGTTTAGCAGTGTAAACACAGTCATTGTAGTTGTTAGTACTACAGTTGATTAGAAGTCCGATCGCTGTCTCCAGGCAGCAGCATAGCTTTGTAATATTCAGTATCATTGTAGGAGACAACTTGTAAGATTTGATAATGGTGTCAAACTAGGATCATTCCTAGCATTGTAACCTCACTCAAATATCAAAGAGAGGAGTTGTTGGATGGCTGCAAATTGTTTGTCATATTGTCAAGTTTTGTACCTTCATTTTAGTTGCACGTTAAGTGTTTGGTCAATTGCCTAGTTGATGTAGATGTCATTTCCAGTCATATTCATGCATAGAAAAAGAATATATATACAAAAGATATTTCTATTCATTGAATAGTTGTTTGGTATCAATTCAAAGGCATTCTAATTTCATTTGCATACATCAAAACCCATTCAAAGCAAACTAAAACTCAGGACCAGCAAGGGAAGTGTTTGTCTAAATTCCTCAAGGCAAAAATCAGAAATTTGAGGGCAGAATTGATCCGGGATCTTACAGTCATCCATTCCCTTATGTTGGAATATGTTGAACAAATATGGAATTAAAGCTTGTACTTAGAGAAGAAATGGAATTATTATTTTATATTAGTAACCTATATTCAAGGAGAGGTCAAAATGTGCAAACAAGCAAGTGCAGAGAAGGGAGGAAAAAAGGAGGACTACATAGGTTGGGAGATTTTGGAGGAGGTGAAAGAAATTGTAACGTGCCAACCCTTTGGTAAAGTAAAAATTTCCTAAATTTACATCATACAAGTAAATAAACGTGCTAACATGACATTGCAATAAAAATTTTATTTTCTTTATTGATAAAACATGAACAAGATGCCATATCAAATTACAATAAAGATTCCATTTCATTATAATAACTTCACAAGTCCATAAAACAAGAATGCATACCTTTACAAACATAGCTCTAGTGAGCTTTAGAACAAATAGTAGTGAGAAGGTCCAGGAATTCCGCCTTTCAAATCTTGGTACTTCAATAGCCTTCAGTGGAGGAGAAGCATCACTCGGGCACTTTTCCACCAACCACAAACTTATAATGCAGTCCCCCGCACATCTATCATTCAATAGATGGCCCTCCCTTCAACGAAGAGATTGGTAGAGTAAGGGATACTATTAACCAACTAAGCATAGTGGTGTGTCCTACATAACTAGATCCTGTGCAATACAGCATCCCTCGATCTAGAATGTAATATGGGATCACGGTGAACTAACAGTGTAATCATCGCCCAATCTAAGGGGATGTAGGTACATTACACTACTTTGATCAAAGAGTTTCATACAGTATTTCTACTGAGGTTCATCTATCACACACACTGTCCAGGGTCGATTTGACTTAGGGCTATCTTACACTACACATAGGTTTATCCTTCAATGGAAAGTTAGTCATCCCAGATAACCTATCACCATACTAACTACTAGAAATGAATCAGCATAACAAGTATTTCTCAAGTTCCCTCCTATACTAGAAATATTTATCCTAGGAGTATCACAAGCTCTTCTGAGTTAACCTAATAACTTAGTTGTGGATTGTACTTGACTCATGCCTTCATTTCAAACCTAGTATATAGTAACTAATGCCACAGGTACTCTCCTTATATGAAGATCATACAGTTAATGCAAAATACAACTAGTATGCATAATTTACTCCCTAGGTGCAAACAGATATGCATTTCATAATACAACTTACTTTCTATACACAACAAAAATACAATTTATGAAGCAACTCCCTATCTATGCACAGCAGTAAACACAAATACCAAAAATATTTAAAGATTCACAAATGGAATTGATAGTAGAAGAATATCTCATGCCTGGTATTTAGCTTTCCTCCAAATGATGATGTCTCAGCGTATTCTCACAGCACTTCCAGCTCTATCAACCAATTGGCAATTCCCTCACAAGTTATTGCCTTTCCCACTCAGAATTAACTCACAAGTTGCTACCTTTCACACTTAGAACTAGTACTCAAAAATGAATATTTCAGACTGATAATGGTTACAACTGAATAGAAGTATAAAACTCAAGTGATTTGATAATGAAGAACTGGTAATTTCAAACTAAACTCAATTCTCAGAAATATACGTCTCTCTAAAAAACAGAGTGATTGCTCTACAGGAAATATGTTCTTCAAAGATAAATTCTCTAGAAAACAAGTAAAGAATGAGGAATTGGGCAGCTACTTATAGAGCCTCAGCCCCATCAAATTCCACTTCCAAAGGCATGTAAATTGCCAACACTGTAATTTGAATTGTTCAACTTAATAAGTGGTGTGATTTTAATCTCATACTCAGCTTCAAAGAGGTGAGTCGACCTCTATTGTTTAACAGCAAAATGGAGACCATTTCTACTTGCATATGCAGAATCGACACCTACAAGCTCTCTTCCAGATATGGCGCCAATTCTAAAATCTGGCGGGTAGAAATGCATAGTGAAAAAGTCCAATGATATTTGCAGTCCACATAGCCTATAAATATGGCTCAATCGACAAGCATATAGGCTGCATTTCAAATTTCCTGCGGCTTGGTCATTGCCCTGCGCGTATACAGGCATGCGTATTTTTCCTCAGCCGTTGAATTTCATTTAATTTCTAAAGTTCAAAAGATAGTTTGAGAAATATTTTGACTTCCACTATATTGGAGATTGACGTATTTTATTTCCCAAAGTTCAAAGACAATATTTTGAATCATTCTATTTCCATGTTTGATGATTATAATTGGCTGGGTACATTTAACCCGATTTCCATAGTTAAGGTTTAATATTAATTCAAAGTGATATAGCCCGATTCCCATAGTAAAAAGATTAATATTAAATCAATATGGAAAATAACTCAATTTCCCAAAGTAAAAAAATTAATATTAAATCAATATGGAAAATAATTCGATTTCCCAAAGTAAAAAGATTAATATTAAATCAATATGGAAAATAATTCAATTTCCCAAAGTGGAGAGATTAATATTAAATTAATTAGGAAATAATTATATATTTTATTATATAAATATAATTATAGTTTTTTAATATATTTAAATACCCAAGTATTAATATATATATATATATATATATTTTAATATAACTACAATATATTTATATAATCTTTAATATATAATTATGTATATATATATTTAACAAATATATATTTATATCGTGAGCCAATTAGCATACTCCGATATATATATTTATACATATATATATATATACAAATTTCAGAGGGAATAATAATAATATTATTAATATCCACATAATAAAGGACGTGTGCATTTATACATATATATACCAGTATATTCCTCTATGTACATGTATGTGTAAGTATACCATATCGATGCAACCGTATGAGCATATCCATCTACCAACATACACTTGTATCAATATGTATATACTTATGGATACGTGTATATACTATACATATGTATATATGTCCACTTTCGTTTACTTACATCATTCATGCTACCATCATTTCCACATGATCATAATACCACAAACAGATCTCAAGACTCACATAGATAAACATCACTTGAGAATGCATACAAAACTCTAAATGCAACCGTACAAGCTACAGATGACTTACCTATAATCCACACAGACTGACTTAGTTCACTCAATCCAAGGTGACATGTGTGTATGCTAAGATAGTTTATTTTACCGGTTACCCGACCAAGCTCCTCTCCCGAGTGATACTCCCCCTCCGCCTGGAGGAATGGTTCACATACCTGCATCCACTAACATAAACTCACAGCAATCACATGTTCACCACATTAGCAATATACATAAACATCTCAAGTTAAAATAACATGATTCATTAACCTCCTTATGCAATATTCCACCATGAATAACATCAACTGAGATAACATCTGTAGACATTAAAAATTGTCCTAAACCTTTCACTTCTAAATTCTCCATCATTCCCCCTTTGGCTTTGATAATTAAATAATTTTTAATTATTTAATTATTTTCTAAAGTCATATGTCTTCTATTAATTAAATAATTTTAATTATTTAATTAATTCATTCCTATCTTTATTTCTTGCTTGACTAATTAAATAAATTTTATTTATTTAATTACGTCACTAATTAAGTCTTCTTTCTAAAATGAAATAAATTCTTATTTATTTAATTTTTGTCCATTATCCACTATAATTAAATAATTATTTTAATTATTTAATTATTCATTAGCCTCTTCTCTCATAAATTTATTTATTTAATTTGGTCCACTCTCTTGAATTTTGAATTAAATCATTTTTTAATTCAAAATAATTCTTTTTGTCACATTCCTCTATAATTAAATAATATCTTTATTATTTAATTATTCATTTTGCCACCTAAATTAAATATTTATTATTATTTAATTTCTCCTATCACCTCTTTGTCCGTGCCAATCTTATCTTCCACATCAAATCTTTATCTCTGACATCTCATTAATTTCAGCCCTTGATTGAATTATCTTATAATTCAATCTTAGCCATTCATTTCTTGTCATGCCCTAATTTTGACCTAACCCTAGTCCATACTACAACTTTCAATTTTGGCCATTGATTTAGACATCTTATTGACATTCAATCTCAACCGTCAATCCAAATCAGACATTTCCTATAAATAAACTCTCTCATAAGCCATTTGAGGGGTTGATTCTTCAAGTATCCTTATGCTGTCAAAATCATTCTTGAGTCTTTCATCCATTTCTATCTATTGTCATTCATCTATCATCCCCATGTCAATGTTATGCTGCTGAATTGAGCAACCAACATTCATCCAACAATCAACCTTCAAAATCTTGCATTCTCATGCAAGTGGAGAAGAGCCATGGAGGTCAATCAAGTCTAGTTTGAAAATTGGTTTGCATTTCCTTTGTTTATTTGCATTTTCATTATAGTTTGTGCTTCATAGTGCTTGATAAGGTTTAGTTAATTTATTGTTTTCAACATTAAATCTAAATTTTTCCCTATTTACATTGGTGAACCTGACATATTTTAACACATTTTGATAAATCTTGGAATTGGATTCTTTTTGTTGTTGGTTTTGTTTGCTTTTTGTTGCAGGTTTTGCATCATTTTGGATAAAACCCTAGTTTTCAAATATTCGACCATAACTTTCAAATGGCTATATATTTCCTCACAAAAAGTTTTCTGAAGCTTTGGGACAACGTCAAGAGATTCCAGTCCAAAAATCAGACTTTTTAGAGCTGGTTTGAATTTTTTATAATTTTTTTTTCTATTTTTCATGAAAAATCAATTTTGAGGGCAAATTGTCGAATTTTTTGGATATGTTTACATTTTTGGAAATCTATCTGAATTTTAACAGGGGTCTATTCTTTATGTTTTAAATTTGGATGCAAAATTATTAGTCAAAAAATAGATCTTTGAAAATTAGGGTTTTACAAGTATTTGCTTATATCTCACAAACGGCTGCAGATATTGAATTTTTCTACAGATTTGGAATGATGTTGGACATCTTCAATCAAAAACTAAGAATTTATGGAGCTGTTATGTATTTTGTATAATTTTTTTATGATTTTTCATAAAAAATTAATATTGGGTGCAAAACAGCATACTTTTTGGATTTGTTTACATTTTTGGAAAGCTCTTGGAATTTTAGTAAGGGTCTGTTCTATGTATTTTTATTTTTACTATCAAAAACATTTCCAAAAATCCGATTTATCTTGACTAGCTAACCCTCTAATATTAGTGATCAATTATCTTGTTAGGGTTTTGGCTTTGTTGTTGGTTTTGTGAATGTGCAAAACAAATAAACACTTCAAAGGACAATTTTCATCAATTGGACAAATATTTTGGAGCTAAATAAAGTCTAGGTGCCAACATTCCATCTTTCATCTCTTAATTTTGCTTGTCAACACACTTCAATTTGAGGCTTAAAAAAGAACATCTTGTTTGTCACACATTTGGATTTGAGGCTTAAAATGAACATCTTGTTTGCTATCACATCATTTAAATTGGGTTAAAAAGAACCATTGTCTTTAATCACACATCTTGACTTGGGGTTAAAAAGAGCAAGTGTTTGAACTGTTCTACACACATTTCATTTCTAAAGGAAAATTAATCACTACGAGTGTGAATCAAGTGTGTGTCCTCCACAACACCTCACTTGGTTCACTTTTGTCATACCCTTCTTAGGAGGCCTGCTTGGAGCACACACCCCTCCAAGGGACGACCTCAATCGAGTGTGAATCCAAAGACACGCTCCTTTGGGAGTTGAAATCTTGTCACTCTAGGCTACGCCCCAAAGAACTTTATACCTTTGGGAAGTGACGGTGAAGGGTGGGTTACCCCTTTCTCCCAGCTTATTGGCAAGATTTTGCTTCCAAATTATACCTAGTCAACCTTGTGAAAACTAGCTTGAGACCTACTTGGCCATACCCCACTTGACTAGTCATAAGGCTTGTTGTTGTGTATTCAAGTGTTTGCTTAATCATAACATTTAATCTTGGAAGACAAATTTATCATTGTGCTTGGTGTGTGTGTTCATGCATTTACATGTGAGATCTTGTGTTTGATATTGCCCAAGTCAAACTTCCAATAAACACTTGCCGCATCATCCACATCATACAATCTTGTCATTCCACATCATATCTTAATCATCATCATCTCTTTAATCCAATCAACATCATTTTACACCATGAAAACATTGGAAGACATAGCACAAGAGCTTGTTCACATATTTCATGTAGCTCAAACAAGTCAAGCACCCTTAACCCAACAAATCATTCAAAGAGCCCATAACATTATCCAACAACTTCAAACAAGCCAATCACCTCAAATACAACAACTCATAGCACAAATCCAATACCTCATGGCCAATTGTCAAATCCAACAAGTACATCATCAAGTCCAATCACCACATCAACAAATTTCACATCAATCCTATATGTCACCTATATCATCATATCAAACTCATCCATCCACATATAATGTTTCCCCTTCATCAACCTATCACAACTCTTCCAATGTCAATCCTTATCTATATCAATCCACCTCTCAACAACCATTATCCTATGCAACCCCTCCATCATCATCACAACAACAAATCATATCACAACAAGTCCAAACACCATTCCAACCTCAAGACATTCAACCACAATCCTATGTGTCACCTTCATCATCATGCCAACCAAACCCATCTACCTATCATGTCAATGCCACATCAACATATCCACCCATATCACAACAAGAATATAGGATCCCAAGTCCACCTTGGCAACAAAATCAAGAGCCTTTAACTCTTAATGCCACCTTTGACAAGGGGAACACCAATCTAGTCCATGCACCCTTACAACCATCCAATCAAATTCCTATCCCTAATCCACCATGTCCTAGTCCTAATCCATTGGCCTCTCCACCTTCTAACCAATCAAACTCTTCATTACCCCCACCATCATCTAATCCTCCATCAAATCAATGCCTTACATTTAGATATTTAAAATATAAATTGATGGCATTATCTAAATCCACCAATCCACCTACAAAGGATGTGACCCAAGGGCTACAAGAAAGGAATCAATTGTCACCATGTCATTCAACTCATATACTTGAACAATGTTGTACCCCAAAATTAAAATTTTTGTTACACTTAGACATTTTTGAATAAATGAGTAAAAGTCTTGTCAAATCAGTCAAAAAGGTCAAAATTTGGGTGTGCATGTCTTGCATGAGGGGCTAAAACGCAAAATTTTCAATTTCTGATGACCTGGGTCTACTAAGAGCAGCTTAACCTACAAAACCCAGATCTCAGTTTTTCATCCCTAAATTTTAGGAAAACTGCTATTTTTAGAAATTTTCTCGAAATAGTAACATTTTCTGGGTTTTTCTGGGTTTCTTTCGAAACGGATACTGGCAAAATTTTCTAAAAATAGAAAGTTGGTCCGACAGGGTCCGAACTGATTTTGATTGGCTCAAAATGTGTCTGTATCAGGCTGGTGCAGTTAGAATCTTAAAATGATCAGTTTTGCCCTACTGGGTCTATTCTGCTTTTTCAGAAACGTATCTGGAGCTCTGAGGTCATAAATGGAGGTCATCCGACTGCCAGGCATCCATTTCAGCACTTAAACTTTCAGCATAAGGTGAAATGATGAACATGCACGAAGAACGAGGAAGAAAGTTGAAAAGTCATGAAAATTTTCTAACACTGGCAAGTTTGGGCGCCCCTGTTGAAGAAAGGCGCCCACCTTTTTAGGGCATCAGATGAGTGAATTAGGGTTTGGACCTCCAATAGAAGTTGCTCAGTTTTCAGTCAGCTTCGCGATGGATATCCCCGTCAGAGCATCCGACGATCCAGTCTCCGGCAAATTCGAGTCAAAGTGGAAGGTATAGAACTAAGATCTGAAACTCAACGAAGATTGAATTTAAAAGTTGAAAATTTTTCCAAGTCTGGAGAAACTGGGCGCCCTAGGTGAAGAAAGGCGCCCAACTTTTCAAGGTTTCAAACAGATGAATTTGCAGTCAAGGTTATAACGAGATGTCTTCAGAATGCAACAGGCTTTCCAGTGAGCTATCCAGCACGACAAACGGAGCTTGCAGTCATCAGATTCAAAGAGCTGAACAGAGGGTTCGATGAGAGTTGAAAAGAGAAATCCGAAAGCAAAGGTGAAAAACGCAAAAAATAAACTAACTCTAGTGAAGTTGGGCACCCCAACTTGCCAAGGGCGCCCAACCTTTTGAGGGGTAAAAATTCACTTTTCGACAAAGTCTCTTCCAGAAGACCCCTTCTCATTTTTCGCCAGCTTCGCGATGAGCACAACCATTCGTCAATCCGACGCCCGGAGCTCGGAATTCAACAAGATCGCCTGTAGAAGTGAAAGACATGAATAAATTGAATTTTTTTCTTAGTCTGGTTGAAGTGGGCGCCCCAGTTGAGGAAAGGCGCCCAAACTTTAAGGCCTTCAAATGATGGAATTTGCAGAAGTAGCATCCAAGGTGGTCTCACCAAAATCAGTCTGGCTATCCAACGAAATATTTAGACAGTCAGTCGGATCAGCGTAGCTCCCGGAATCGAAGATTCGTCAGAAGATCAAAGGGAGAAGAAAAAACTTGGAAATCAGAAAAATGGCTAACACTGAAGAAGTTGAGCGCCCCTAGAAGGAATGTGCACCCGTGAATTCGAAGGTCAAAATCTAGTTTTTAGCCGGAGGTGCCTCCAGAACATCCTTTTCAGTTTCAGTCAGGCTCCGCCATGAACCACTCAGCTCGCCTATCGGGTTAATCTGTCAATGAGAAATCAAAAACGAAGTAGCATGTCAAAATGGAGAAAAGTTGAAAAAGTTAAAATTTTGACTAACACTGATGAAAATAAGCGCCCCTCTTGGAGATAGGCGCCCAAAGTTTCATGCCTTAGAGAATTTTTCGAATCTTCAAATTTTCAAAATTTGCAAGGAGAGAAGGATGGCGTCCAAGTTCAAGGGGCTGAGATTTAGGGTTTTGAAATAAAAGCAAAAAGAAAGCAAAACCTAAATCAAAACCTAAGTCTATTTAACACTTCTTTTCAATGTATTTTTCATTATTTTTGCAGGTAGCATCCAGAGGAGAAAGTTGGAGCAGCAAGTTTGAGGAATTTTTGTGATTCAAGAATCCATAGTTGCTGGTTTTACATCAGATTTTTCAGACCAGCAAGCATAAACCTTTGATTTTTCATTTTTCTTGTTCCAAAAGATCAAATTTTTCAAGCAGAAGGCCAAGGCTTTCAATTTTTCAGTCACCTGGGTCTTTTTGCCTCAATCTTCTGAAAGATTTTTCAAGAACTTCATCAAGTTGCAGCAAGTGCTTTTATTTTGCATGTCAGTGAAAACCTCAGTGCATTCAAATTTCAACCATCTGGGTCCTTGCCAATCAGTCTTCTGAAGAAAACCCATATCGCAGCTTTTTTCAAGAAAGTTCAAGAACCTAGGGTTGGCTGCTTTTTCGATCAAACATCAGGGTTTTGCAAATTCAATCATCTGGGTCCATTTCTAATCATATTCTGAACAAAACCCAGATGCCAGCTTTTTCGGAAAAAAATTTGAAGAAATTAGGGTTTGCTGCTTTTTCAGGCTAAATTCAAAATTTTCAAAAACGGACGATCTGGGTTGTCTTGTATTGATATTCTAAACAAAACCCATATCTCAGAAAATTTTCTCAAAAATTCGTCCGTTGGAGCACAAAAAATCAGCATTCTAAAAATAGAAATTGTTCAAGACTTGTCTGAACCAAGGCGAGTTTACAGTCATTCTTTGAGTTTTCTGAAATGGAGTACACTCCTAATGTTTTCAAGTCCGACCAGTTTCTTTTCACAATTACATCAAAACAAATTTGTGACAGATTTGCACTGCGTCAAGCCACCGATCTACATGCCTTGAGAGAGAGCTGCAACACTTCAAATCAAGAACCTCGACATTCGACTCTTTCGCGAAAGTGCCAGTTTGTTCCTATATCGCTTCAGAGTCTTGAGTTCGTAACGCTTTGCATTAAGCATTAAGAACTGGCTACTTAGGAGATCCGCTAGACTTGATTGATTTGCAGTCTAAAGCCTGATATGGTCGAAAAGTGTTTTTCCATTCCCCCGTGGCCTGAAAGCGTAACTCTTTCAAGGGATGAATATGAAAAGATGTGGAATATACATAAAGATAAATACAGCAAGAAGATTGCACAGAGATGGATGAAAGAAAAACATAAGACATTGCCCAAGAATGTCGGGCGAGGAGAGTTCAAGGACGAGGTTGCCATCATCATCACTTTGCTCAACAGGGTCACTGGCTCAAAAGACGCCACCAAGTTCCAACCTTGGATGTTTTATGCCATACCTCACGTTATGAAGAAGACTGAGTTTTATGATTGGCCTACTTTGATTAGTGACTACCTACATCAGCAAATAACAGAATACTTTCAGTTTCATGTATTCCACATGGTGTCATACCTAGTCTACCTGGTGGCCTATCAAGGTCAATTTAGAGGATTGAACACCGAGGGATCGTTGAGCATACAACACATATATAACTATTATCCCCAGTTGGAATTCATAAAGTCGTTGCACCATTACAAGAGGGTGAACAAGGCATTCTTGATGTACACAGTGCAGGACTTAGACAATGAATTGCACGTCCGCATCTCTTCAGTTGCCAGGGCAGCAATGGCAGAATGGGCGGATTGGTTTATACAGTTTCCTACCTTTACCTATCTCAGGGTCTATGGTTATTCAGGTGCCCCGCTCATGTTGCCAAGATATCCGTCAGATGAGGTCATCTTCATGGAATTCTTGAGGCAGGCTCACGGTGTCCACACAATCTTGAGAAATAGAAAGAAACCCTCTCTTCACTTTCCATTAGGGTTGGGTATTTATACATGCAGGACTGCTGCAGATGCCAGGACAATTGGAGAAGAGTTAGATAAATTCGGCCTCAAATCCTACAGTGAGAGGCGATCATTTGATCCCCATGGTGTCTACGCTGGCCGGTTGGAGAAGAACTATAATCACATACCCGCACTTGAAGATTTTTGGGCTAACTGTGCAGATGAGTTTGAAGTGCGAAGGCGTAGTTACAGCAGGCTAACTCTCCATCAGATGAAAGACTGTTTAAATGAAGATATAGAAGGGCTCTCTGATGATGATGAAGATGTGCTTCTACCGATGTACACTTAGAAATGAATCAAGGATCAGCCTCTTCCACAAGTTAATTGGGCAAACAAGGAATCTCTTTCAGTTGAAGACAGAACAAGACAAGTCATTGAGTATAGTAAGGTTTTCTTAGTGCTTAAAAGGAAGAACTCCATTCCAGTAGTAGAGCCGCCAAGGATAATTCCCTCTTCTTCCAGAGCACAGTCGAAGGGAAAGGGTAAAAGTCAATCTCAAGATGGCGTCAAAGGTTGTAGATCAAATAAAAAATGTAAAAAGAAGGGTTGATTTCTCGGCTAGTCATACAGAACAGCCCACGCTTGATCTCGCTGTAAGTTCCTCCCCGAATAACCCGCACTTCAAAATGAAAACGCAGGATCCACCTTGAACACATGTTTCAGACCTTTGACGGTTCTTCACCAATTCACATTGATCTTCGAGCATCGAAGATGATGAAGAGATTGCAGCCGTAATTTCCCGAGAAGTTAGTAAAGATACTAATGCGGTTCTACTGAGAACTCCTTTAGGAAGGGTTAGGAGAAGGCCTTCATATCAAGTGAGTGTTGATGTGATCTCGATAACATCTATCAGGAACCTCCTAAGAAGAAGGCGAAGAAGCAAGTTCATTTTGATAGGAATCCTGATAACGAGATAGTCGTAGAGACTGCAGTACCCCCAGAAGATAAGAATAGGGGTGAGGTAAATATGGATGATTTCGTCATGGTCAAGGCTAATCTCGGTAGAAATACCAGACATGCAGATTTGAGTCTCTTCAAAGTTGTATCCGAAAAGCTTCATGAAAGAGTGCTTAAAGATGGAGAAGACAAGGTAGCCCTCAAGGCTGAAAATCAGCAGCTTAGGCTTTTCATTTCTAACCTTGTTCGTGGTTCTTCACAAGCAACCCAGTTGCTGCCCCAAGTCTTGGAGACACCAGCTGATCACCATCAGTTAAGACAGCTGGTCATATGTGGGAAAGAGACTCAGGAGTGGATCGAGAGCTTCATTGTCAGAGGAAGGGAGATCTTGGCTCGGATGTTCCAGTTGAGAGAAAACGCTCATGAACTTCGTCAAGGCATCCAAGGATTTGAACAAACATTGGCTGAAGTAAAACCTAGGCATGAGATTATCATTGCTGATTTAGACACAGCCTACGGTTCAGCAGTTTCAAAGGAGCATAAAAGACAAATCCTTGCTCGGAGAGAGCGTCACATTTTCAAAGTTAAAACTTATGAGAGGATATCCGAAGAATTCATCACCTACAGACAAAGGGTGGTTGAAGCTCTTCTTTTCATCAACGACTCACTATAGAGATCCTCAAAGACAACCTTTGAAGATGGTTCCTACGGGCCGGGCTTGAGGAGGTGCAAAATCAGTTCCGCATCGTTGTTCATAGCTGTATCCATTTTGGCTAAGGATAGGCCATATTTCAAGAATGTCACAGTTCATAAAGCCAATGATCGTATGATTTCCTCAAATCTACGGTGATGCTGAAGATATTCTTGAAAAGCGTGTTTTATCGTTGATGGCATAGATGCACCGGGACCGACAATAACTTCAAACTTCCCACCTGGATGTGATTGATTTTTAAAGCAGCTTTCTAGAAGCTTTTCCGGGCTTTCTTTCTGTATTCGGAATAATCCCATCCATTCTTTCGAGGATAGAAAGAAGATAAGATGTAACATTATGGTGTTTCCCGCTTTTCTGCTTCTAGGGTTTTTGGTCTTTCTAGGATTTAGTAATAAAGCTTGCTTTGCCGAAAGCAAGCCCTAGATTGTGAAAGCAAGGAGATTTTGTGGGTTCCTTACCTTCCTCCTCGGGCTTGTCTATAAATAAGAGCCTTTGCTCATTTAGTTTCTTTAACGGCTGTCACAGCAAATTGCGAGCCCTCGAATTTCTGCAGCAATCATTATTCACCACTAGTTAACCAAGTATAGTGAGAACAAAACGCTGAGCCTATTGTGCCTCCTATTTGTTGCTCAAGTATTGTTCATTTGTATTGTGATAAGCAAATTGTTGAGCCTCTTTAGCCAACAAGGAGTTAGTAAGATTGCTGTTTTCTATTGTGTTAAGAATAAGTTTGCAAGCCTCCTTAGCTGCAATTCTTGTCTGGCTGCATGTTAAATGAGCTTTGTTTTTAGAAGATCTATAATAAAAATCAAGAGCCCTTTGCCTTTGGCTCCAAAACTGCATTTTCTGCATCGTTGTTCTAATTTTATAGATCTTTATTTCAGCTTGCAAAGTGAAGTGTGTAGGTGTTCTCATGAAAGAAAGATTGTTGTTATTTTTTGCCGTGAGAATCTACCTTGTTAATTTCCTTTAACTTCTCTTGCCTCATATTACTTGAGAGGTTAGGAACGCTTCCTTTAGTTTAAGTTAGTCGTGAGTTGAACTTTTTAATGTAACTTAGCCAAGTGCTTTGTGTTTAAAAACTTGTGCTCTAAGCCTAATGTGTGCAAGATAGGCAACTTAGTTTTAGTTTACTTTCTTTCAAACACCATCAGCAAGAGGGAGCTTCCCCTCCTAATTTGAAGAGCAGTTTATCTGTGCATAGCTGTTCGTTTTCAAATCCGCATTCCAGAGGTGCGAATTTAAACGCCAACAAACATACAAAAGAGTCCTCAAACATCATGCCAAGTCCTTCAAGTCAACCATGTTATCCACAACCCCTTGAGCCAAGTCAAGAGTCCCCCCTCGTAAGTCCAAGTCACCCTATGTCATGCTCCTATGTTGTTGACCATCTAGAACATGTCAAGTCTCTCCAAGAGTCATCCCCTTCCACTTCCATTCAAGCAAGCCAAGAATTATGTCAAGAGCATTATACTAAGCATGTGGAAACGTCAAACCCTAGTACTAATCAAGGTCAAATCACTTTCATCCAACCCATCAATAACCTATATATTTTCTATGATCAAGATGATATCCATAGTGATGAAGAGCCTATCCATGAGCAACTTTATCATATACCCATCCATGAGCAAGATATTCCAAATACACCTCCACCTAGTCCTATCCATGATCCATCAACATCCACTTCCCTTGATGACTGATATGCCTCCCAAGCACACATAGAAGATCAAGCAAATACCTTGGATCTAAGTGAATACAATGCTAATCAAGATCCTAATGATCCTCCACCACTCACTATCGAACCCATTGCAAGTCCTCCATCATATCCTATTGGTCTTTCCACCCTCATTCATGAATGTTCCATAGAACAAGAACAACCATTATCTTCCCTTGCTTCATTTTCTCCATCCAATAAGGAACTCGTGTCTAGTGTTCCACCTACACCTAGTCCCATAATCCATTGCATACCCCAAGGACACCAATCTCAAGATGTTGGTACTTCCTCCATTCATCCTAAGTCCACCTCCTTAAATCATAAATCCTATCATACGCCTAAGACATATGTTGCCATCCTTCCTCCATCATCCTACAAATGTCAAAAGCATGTGACCATACACCTTCCACAATCTACTTTGCAACCATTGCTTCCAACTCCTAACATCCCTCCATACACTTTACCACCATTACTCCCAACACCTAATATCCCTACTATTCAATCCTTTTATCCATTTATCCATAAATACCCTAACATTCCTAATCATGACCAACAAATGCACACATTGTCTAGACATGAAGCTTCCACTCATTCCACCATACCCATGGGATTAAAAAGCAAAAATTTCAATGCCTCTATCTATAAAGCCAAAATTACTAAAAATCCTCATGCCTTAGGGCATCAAGGCAAAGAGTCAAAGCAAAATACATTCAAAAAGTTATATAAGCCCATACCTCCAAAAGAAAATTCTAAAAACAAAATGGTTTGGGTACCTAAGCAAAAAGAAATCAAGTCAAACAAGGCATCCACATCACAAAAATCCCAACCATCCCCTTCCATCCAAAATACACATTCCATTCAAAAATCTTAAATTCCTGAAGCCCACAAGCAAAATAAAAGTCATAAAAATACTAAGTCTATGTGGGTACCTAAAGCACTTCATCTACCACCTCCTAAGCAAACATCTCCATTGCTTCCTACACCCCGTCCACATCAAAAGCTTCAATGTTTATCACAATGTGTGCAACCATTGGCCATGGTTCCCTTCCATTTCACAACAATTCCACATACCTCCATCCCCTCACCCTTCACTCATTATCCTACATATCTCCCCACCATCTTCCTATGGTCCATGCTTTTGGCTAAGCCTCCCAATTCATTTTTTGCATAAGTCTCATATAATCCCCATCATCTTCCCATCATAATCCATTATTTTCCTCCATAATTCACGTCATAATCCATCATCTACCTACTCCATCTCCCTTTCATGTCATCCCTTACCAACATCTATAAGCACATTTGACATGGTCCATGCAATGACATCCATTTCTAGTGGGACTATCACCTTTCATGGAACTAGACACTTGAGTCCCTCCTATCCATATTCCCTTTCTCCTATCCAAAAAGTCAAAAAGAAAAAAAAAAGAGTAAAGAGAAATCCCTTCGTCCAATGGTGAAAACTTGGTAAACAAGCACCTTGGATAAGTACCATCATGAAAACCTGGCAAACAGGCGTCATGTGTAAGTTGATCTTCTATGTCACTTACACTTGGGGCCACAATGTCTCATCTATCCGACCTATCATTTTCATGTCATATCATTTCCATCCTACCTACCATCTTTAGCCATCATACCTACCTATCATATTGGGTCCACTTATCCACCCTTCTCCTTTTGATCTTGATGAAGATATAGGGTAAAAATGTTGAAACATGTTTTGGGTATCTGTTGACATACCTCATCCTATCTAAACCAATCATATCATTATCCTATCGTCATAAGCTTTGTCATGAAAAATCCTAAGTCTTGTACCTAGAATGGGGCATGTCATTCCTATGTGACAGTCTTTAGAGATCACATCCTTGCTCTCTTATGATGCATACATCCTATCCATCCATCCATTTATCATAAGCCTTTTATCCCTTATCCTATCACCCACCCTTGCACCTAGACTTGGTTTTCCCCTTGTCATTGGTATCTAGCACAAAAGCTACCCAAATTTTCATCCATTAACACCTCAAAATATTCTCAAAAATCCAAAAAAATAAAAAACGTCAAAAATCCCAAAAAAGTCATAAAATGTCAAAAAGTCCAAAAGTCCAAAAAAATAAAAAATTGTCAAAATCCAAAAAATCAAAACATGTCAAAATCCAAAAAAAAAAAACATAAAATGTCAAAAATTAAAAAAATCAAAATATCCAAAAAAACACAAAAACATCCAAATAATTCTCCAAAGTCCCAAAACAAAGTCAACGTTTGTCACATCAGTCAAATAAGTCAGACATAGTTAGTCATTCGAAACATCGACATTTAAATCATTAACCAACAAACAACATAGTCTAATTAGTCATCCAGTCAAAATCAATCAAATTGCCAAAACAATGTCAAATCAGTCTTCAAATTATCCCAATCACATCAATTCTTCTATTCAATTCATCACATCCTTTCATCCATGTCAAATCATCTTCAATCATTCCAAGCAATAATCCAAATGCAAGTCAATCCTTAGTCCACACCAATCAAGTCGATCAATCTTGCCAAATTATCCAATCACATCCTTTGGTCTTGATCCTCATCTTGTTGTAAACCAAATCAATCAAAGTCAATCAGTCATCCTTGTGTTGATCTAGGGATATGTCTTTCCCCACAATGACAACACTATCATCATTAGTCATCATCATCAATCAATCAATTACTCATCTGGTTGCAACTTGACAGGGGCAATACCTTTTTTATTTTTGTATCATTTGTGCATGCTTGCTTGCTTGTGTGTGTTATCATTTTTATCTTGCATTGGCATCAAGTTCGACTTATTCCAGTTAATATTCATATCTTGTATCTAGACAAGGTTGTATTACACTGGAGCACGAGACACATCATCACCTTGGTCCTTATACCTTGGTGCATCATGTCTAGTGCTACATCAAACATCATGGTTGCTCACTTTCTTGTAGCATAACGTATCGTTCATCTCTATCTACTTCCAATCTTACATCATTCATCTTGTCCCTCCTTATCATTTCATTTCGAGAGCATACCCGTGTTCTTTCAACCCACCTATCCTCTCGAGGGGGCATCATCATCCCACTCTTATTTCATCATCATCCTATTTTTCTATCATCATCAATTTTCCTCTATCCATACCTTAGTATCTTTGAAATGATGTTACTCGACTCAAATCTCATCATCTTGAACATCATCTCAAAGAGGGGCAAAATGTAGACATTAAAAATTGTCCTAAACCTTTCACTTTTAAATTCTCCATGATTCCCCCTTTTGGCTTTGATAATTAAATAATTTTTAATTATTTAATGATTTTCTAAAGTCATATGTCTTCTATTAATTAAATAATTTTAATTATTTAATTAATTCATTCCTATCTTTATTTCTTGCTTGACTAATTAATTACGTCACTAATTAAGTCTTCTTTCTAAAATGAAATATATTCTTATTTATTTAATTTTTGTCCATTATCCACTATAATTAAATAATTATTTTAATTATTTAATTATTCATTAGCCTCTTCTCTCATAAATTTATTTATTTAATTTGGTCCACTCTCTTGAATTTTGAATTAAAACATTTTTTAATTCAAAAATAATTCCTTTTGTCACATTCCTCTATAATTAAATAATATCTTTATTATTTAATTATTCATTTGCCACCTAAATTAAATATTTATTATTATTTAATTTCTCCTATCACCTCTTTGTCCGTGCCAATCTTATCTTCCACATCAAATCTTATCTCTTGACATCTCATTTAATTTCAGCCCTTGATTGAATTATCTTATAATTCAATCTTAGCCATTCATTTCTTGTCAATGCCCTAATTTTGACCTAACCCTAGTCCATACTACAACTTTCAATTTTGGCCATTGATTTAGACATCTTATTGACATTCAATCTCAACCGTCAATCCAAATCAGACATTTCCTATAAATAAACTCTCTCATAAGCCATTTGGGGGGTTGATTCTTCAAGTATCCTTATGCTGTCAAAATCATTCTTGAGTCTTTCATCCATTTCTATCTATTGTCATTCATCTATCATCCCCATGTCAATGTTATGCTGCTGAATTGAGCAACCAACATTCATCCAACAATCAACCTTCAAAATCTTGCATTCTCATGCAAGTGGAGAAGAACCATGGAGGTCAATCAAGTCTAGTTTGAAAATTGGTTTGCATTTCCTTTGTTTATTTGCATTTTCATTCTAGTTTGTACTTCATGGTGCTTGATAGGGTTTAGTTAATCTGTTGTTTTCAACATCAAATCTAAATTTTTCCCTATTTACAACATCAAATGAAACAACATCAAGTGAAATAACATTCATATTGAAAACAAGGTACAAGCATCATTAATTCATCTCCAGAATTCATATTACATTCATATTTACCCTATCTAGTAATGGCAAACAGTAACTTCACGAATTTGGGATGTAACAGAAATTGAAGCTAAATCAGGCAACTGCCTAGGGATACCAAGCACATCATCTTCGTAGGCCTCTGCAAAAGAAGAGAAAATTTTATACTATTAAAAATCTATGGACTAGGGCAAGAAGAATCAGAAATGAATGAAGGAAAAATTATTATGAAACAGTCAAGTTTGATAGAGCTATGGAGTTCAGAAGTTTGGGTTACCAACACATTGAAGTAAAGGACAAAAGCAATGAAGAAAAGGCAAGCAACTAGATAAAGAATTGAGGATTGAGATTGGGAGCTCCCCAATGTGTTTGAATAACAAGGCAAATATGAAGACTAAGAAGACCTTTGTATGAAAGAACTTGATAATATAAATTACTAAATGCATTCCTATCATCTCTATGTCCAAACAAAGTTTTGGATAAGGTTACAACATACTTTTTGATATAGAGCTAATTTGCAAATTCATTGGAACCTAAACAAGCAGGGAAAGTCTAGAATAGTGGATAAGAGCAAAATTATGCTCTATGCATGCCCATAGACAAGATTTTTGGAAAAGGGGTAATTAAGCAACATTGCAAAGAACAGTAAACAAAAAAATACTCTTTAATGTTGAACATGGTTTTACAGGAATGTTGGATTATACATCGAGATATTAATCGCTATTGTTCAATCCTAAACAAGAGATAATCATGAAAGCACCCTTGAGGATAAGGAGATACCTTGGTCCACTAGATGTAAAGAATTGTCCTCTCATACCATGTTTGTAGATAATAGAGACTAATTTGTGTACTCGTAGCCAATCCTGGAAGCCCTAAGAATATGTTCTTCATCCGGGGTTTGGCACCAAAATCCAGATTATGAATGTTTTCCTTCTAGACACTTTAAAAATAATAAGATTAGCCACATCAAAAAAACGTTGTCCAGACACATTCAGCAAGGCAGGGGAATAATGGATGCCTGAAAGTTAGTAAACCAAAGTGCACCGCTGAGGACTAGAAGGTCATGTTCAAATGGAGAAACTACAAATATTTTTTAACAAAAGAAAAATACAGTACCATAGATATCTTAAATACATCTATCTAAAAGATGCCAAGAGATATCAATCTTAAGGCAACTATCTAACCTATTCAACAAATCTAATATAGGTGCCTCAAGATTGATATCTCTTAACATCTTTTAGATAAATGTATTTAAGATATCTATGTTAATTTTATTTATATATATCTCTTATTATTAATAAACGTTATAACAATATATTGTATTCAATTTCAAAGTTGTTGAAAAAAATTCCACCAAGAAAATGTTATAGGTAGTTTCATGGAAAGGTAAAAATGTTGAACTTAAATCAAATAAATATGAATATTGCTGTAATATAAAAATTAGTAAATACAAATTTTGTTGTGGTATAAATTAATAAGAATTTAAAATAAATATTTATTTATTTGATGAAATAGTTTGTTGAAATAAATAATTTTAATTATTATACAACAAATTTTTAAATATTAATTTATACAAAATATACACAAAATTTAAATGAACACTGATATGTAAATAATTGGAGATAATTTCCTAGTGTTCAACAATGGATATCTCTCTATCAACACTAGGAACAACCTTCAAAACATTGTAATACACCTTTTATCACTGTTTATGGATGCAATCTATATTATCAAACGTTTAAAATGATGCAACATACAGGAAACATGAAAAATAAAGAATAAAACTTCCAAGGAACACACACAAATATGACTACAACAAAAAGATAACCAGGTGAAACCCTAAAGGGTGAAAACTCTAGCAAGAGTGAGCATTCTACTCCTCGTCTCACTATCTCAATGTTCAACAATGGATATCTCCCTATCAACTCTATTAAGAACTTTCAACATATTGTAACACACTTTTATGGATGTCATCTACAATATCAAATGTTCAACATGATGCAACATAAGAAAACATTAAAAATAATTTAATAAAGAATAAAACTTACAAGAAACACATACAAACATGACTGCAACAACAAGATAACCTGCTGAAACCCCAAAGGATGAAAACTCCAGCAAGGGTGATTATTAGCTCCTCCTATTTTAGTCAATTCCATATATGGAACAATGACTTCAAGGCTAATTGGCACCATTCCAATGTGTTCGAATTCCTCCACACCTGCTATGAAACCCTACAACTCAAAAACCGTGTCCCAATCCCTTACAATCATATTTGGAACATGAAAAATGAAGATTAAACAAAGAGCCAACCTTCTAACTTCATTTTTTCACACTATATCCACTACCACTATCTTTCCACAATACCAAAATGGAAGAACAAATGTCAAAAGAGTCAATTCAATTGCCAAAACCCTTCATCTTCCATGTTTTTTCTGTGCAATGAAAAAATTGCTACTTCCAACAAACTAGCAATTGTGCATTCACTGCACTGTTTGCTTTTTCAGTATGGGATCCGTGTTTTCGCCATGGTCAGTAATGTTTTCACCACTTTTGAAAATTGATAAGACTTCATTTTAAATTTCCCAATTAGAGGTGAAGTCTGCAACTTGTTTCAAAGATTCCTTAGATGCTCCAAATCACTTTAGAGACCTGTTGTGACCTTTTCACACATCACCCCATTCAAGATGGGGACCCCTAATTTTTGCTCCATTCTGGTCTTTTGGCTTTGGTTTTGTCTCTCTCCCTCTCTTTCTGATGTCTGCCTTTTCGGGGATTTCTTTGCCGTTGAGCTTAAAACGTGAAATTTTGGCCAAGTCTGAAAATTAGGGTTTCATCTTTCCTGGTAAGTCCGAGGTCGAATAAAGTAAATAAATTGAAAACAGAGCTTAACATTGTTGTCAGTGTGCTTCCAGCAGGCTCTTAGCTAAATTTTCATCAGATTCTGAAGTACATACTATTTTTAGTAAGTGTGCAATTACAGGCTATCTGTCAGCATTTTTGAAGTTCCGACAGTCACACGGCATTCAGAGCACATCAAACTACTCGTGTGCAAAATTTGAGCTAAAACGGACCACTTTCTATTTTTAGTAGTCCGGCTTCCGGGACAAATTTCAGGGGTTAGATGCAGAGTTTTTCAACGCATGTCTGGAGATTCCTTTTGGGTCTTTCGAGACCTTCGCGATGGTATAACATGCAAAATGAGGTGACAACTTTCAGAATTCAGCCTTCGGAGGCTATTTTTAGGGTTTGCATGTCAGGGTTTCTTTTGCATGTCGGATGATTCCTTGTGGGTTTTTCGAGAGCTACGCAGTGGTATGACATGCAAATGGAGATAATCACTCAACAAGGAACTTACTATTTTTAGCAGGTGCATCCCGGCCGCCGCCTCCCAGCAGTTCAGAATCACAAGCTGATCGCAATGCAACAGAAACGAGAACAAACGGAGACCATTTGATATGCATGCAGAACAAATTAGGGTTTCCAACTTCGGAGCCTAAAAAGAGGGGTAAAAAGTCAGAATTTTCGAAAACCGGTGTAAACCACCGCAATCAGCATCCTTCAGGCTATCTGTTGATAAAATTTGAAGTTAAACGGAGCACTTACTATTTATAGTAAGTCAATTTGGAAACAGGCTAAAAATAGCAAGTCATGTGCATGCGTTGATACCGACAGGTAGGTCACGTGGTGAGGAGCACGTAATTCAAATTTCAAATCAATCGGAGTTGTGGGGGTACCAGAAATGAGCAATTACTATTTATAGTAAATCACCTTCAAAAATGGGCTAAAAATAGCAGGCCAACCCGAAATAGCAGTGTCAACAGGTTGAAGAAGTCTTGAAGATCCAGCGTTCAAAATTTCAAATCATTTTGAGCTTCTGAAGTGTGAGAATTGAGAGACTTACTATTTATAGTAAGGCATGGAGAAGCTGGCAGGGACGAGGAAAAATGGCTAAGTGTTGATGTTCATCCACCTCACATAGCAAAATGCACCCTCAAGCACAAATGGTTGAGAAAATTTCTAAGTCAAGAACTTCATCCACCTGCCTAGGCAAAATGCACCATCCTTGAGGAGTTGCTAAAAATTTTCTAAGTGTGGAATTTCATCCTCCACCATCCTCCAAATGCGCCCAGCTATAGAAGGCATCATAAAAAAATGGCTAAGTACAACTTCCATCCTGCAGCTAGGGGAAAATGCGCCCATGCAGCAAATGAGTCAAAGAAAGTCAGCAACTTTCATCCAGCACCCATAGCAAAATGCGCCCAGCTCAAGGTAGTGGCATGCTAAAAAAATTCTAAGTATGAAATGTTTCATCCACCTCCCTATGCTAAATGCGCCCACCTCTCAAAAGGGTCAAAGAAGTCAACGATTTTCATCCTTCAGCCTAGGCAAAATGCGCCCAAACAGGGCCATATGAAGACAAAACAAAGAAAGTCAAGAGTCAACAAAGCAAGATGGCGTTTGAAAAGTTTATCCTCCATGCATGCTAAAATGGGCCCAAGTGAGGGCATGTAAAGGCAAAAGAGGGGAGCTCAAAGGTCATATGTTGGGTATTGAAAATTTAAAATCCCTCTCACCTCCTCAAATGCGCCAGGAAGAAGAGAAAGTCAAAAGGGGGGCGTAGAAATAAGTCATTCTCTTCTAAATGTGAGGTGCGCCTAAGAATTAAATGGAGAATAATGCCAAGTGATAAAGTAATATGCCAGGAGTTGGAAGTTGCAAGGTGATGACTAAATATTGCTAGGCGTTGGTTTTAAAAATGTTCTCCATGACATACAAGTGTGATCCAAGCATTAAAATTTTCCAAGTGAATTAATTTTCTCACCACAGGAAGATGGAATAAAATTTTCTAAGGCAAAATTTTCAAAGTGTTGAGTGATTCAAAATTTTCTCTAAGGTACAAAATATTTGTCTTCCTTAGAAGATACGCCTTGACTTGGGGGTGATGGAATTTTCTTGAAGCACAGATGAATTGTCGGAGATGAAGTCGGAGGATGCCAGCTGCACAGGTTGATAAAATATTTTCAAGTCAGAGCAACATGGGATGTTCACAGAGATAAAGAACGGGATTGAAATTGTTGAAAATATTTTTAAAGGTTCAAAATTCAAGAAAATTAAGTGAACCCGTTCATTGTATACCCATGAGTTCGACGCGTTTTGAAGAAAATTTTCTTCTGGGTATTGAAGATTATCGATGAGGAATGAATTTGAAAGTCTTCCATGCTTCGCTGCGACCTTCAGGATGGAGATTTTGATGGGCACGGGATTGGTGAGTTTTCCTAAGGGAAAATTTGAGAACTTTCTAAGGCAAAGAGTAAGTGTGTTTGTGGAGATAAAAATTTGCCTTGGCAGATGAATTTGAAAATGATCGTCTAGATGATTTTGGGTCAAATTCCTAATGAAAGGATTTTTCTCGAGCCTAAGCTGGATGAAATATCAGAGTGAAGTGCACCAGGCAGAATGCAAGATAAGTTGCAAATTTGACTACGTCATGAAGAATTTGAACATGAAATTGGCTAGTGAAGACGACGAACGCTTGGAAGTTAGAGCGTGAAAATCAGGTAAGTAGGATGGATTTATATTATGAAGTGTTCTAATGCTCTTCTCCTTGCTTGTTTTGCAAGAGAAACGTCAAGATCAAGCGGTGGTGACTTAAAGTGATGAAGGAAGAAAAGTTGCGAAAAATGGCTAAGTGTTGAAGAAACATTTCCAAAACTTAAGATGGAGAAAAGAACAGAAGCTCGAGCGAAGTTGAAGAACAACGTCAAGAAAGAAGATCGAGAACAGTGTGAACGCGTCTACAAACGGGAATCTTCTAAAAGGGTGGTGGCCATTAATGGCTCATTTATTACCCCTCTCCTTTGTGGCGGTTTTTACAGCGAATCTTGTTTAGGGCTGAGGTGGCACAATCTGGGCCATCCAGCCGATTGTAATCTGAGCCGTCCGTTGGACTTGGCCAACTATAAAAGGGGGAGTCCCCCTCATTTGTATCTCATCAGATTTAGAAGTAGAAGCAGAGCTTAGAGGAGTAGAGAGAAATTGATAGAGTAGAAAGTAAAGTAGTTTAGATTGAAAAGGAAGGAAAGTCTTCCCTTTGGATACTTGTAAGAAGTTGTCATGTATGCTTTCATAATAAAAGAATTTTCATTGATGGTGATTTCTTCTTTGTTATGAGTAGTTGTTGAGGCTTCTTCGTCCTTCCAATTCACGTAGCATCTTGAAGTAGCTTAAAGTAAAGTAGATTTCATTTCATGCAAGTACTTAGCAATTGCGGAACGTGGTGTTCAATTTGAACAAGACTTCGCTTGTCCATACCACTAGCGGGCTCGCTGACGGTGGGTTCGCCTTGCATGGTCAACTGGAACTTTGTGAAACTTAACTTCGATTATGGTTTATATGTTGGCATGCGTCGTTGTGATGGTGTCTTCATGCTAGATCGTGATCTAAACATCTTGAGTCACTCCTCTGAAGATTGCACCAGTTCCGCGGAAGCTGTCCAAAGTGAGGCAAAACGGAGCTCGATTGAAGTCTGTGAAAATTGATCGCCGTGTCCCACACTCTAGAGTAGAACATAAACTTCTTAGGCCCTACACCCTTTAAATTCAGTTCACTTCTGGTTAGAATTAGGAAACTCGTGTTCACTTGCCAAATCATTTGAATTACACGAAAGCGCTTAGTCCGCTATCTGCTGTCAACTGTCGAACAATTGTGTAAGTCCCCTTGCAATACCAGCAAAAATCACATTGAGCCAACTGAGTCTATTCGCATTATCGGAACCTTGGAGTTGAAAGCATGAACTCACTCGCAATCTTAGCATGCTGAATACTTTGTTCAAGAGAGGATAGAGTATCCGTTGGGAAACTTTATTCTATGTTGGTGCAGTCTCAAAAACCATGTCAACAAGACCTTCCAACACATTCACAGCCTCGCATTCAATATAACATGATATTTTACAATGATTCTTTGATTCCAAGTCATTGGCACCTTCTTGACAGAAGTGGTTCTCCTTGACCCTGTCAGTCCCACTTGTTCAGTGTTCAGGTTAAGGTTGGGTTTGGGTCTGCCAATATGGCAAAAATGTTTTGGGGTTAGGTTCATTTTGGGTATATTTGAACAAAAATCATGCAAAAATCATAAATATATACATATTTGCAGCTTAAAAAACAGGAGTTAAGTTCAAAAAACCGCATAACATGCAATTAATAAAAAAACCACCATAAATATTAAAAATACTACTTTGATATCAATTTAAGTTGTCAAACTCAAATGTCATGGTAAATATTCATTGTTCACTATTAAAATAATAAAATCAGCAATCAACATCATAGGGATCTTCATAAAGATCACCATCATTGACATTATATGTAGGTAGATTAGAAGAACCATAAGGAGTGCCGCTGGCACTCACACTAAAAGTTTGTTGGCTATCTGACTCAAAAAATGAAAACTTTTGGGTACTAGAAGCATTAGAGTCAACTTGCACTTGCTCTACATCCCACAACTTTGTTGCCCCTTGTAGTCAATTTGTTTCTACAAAGGATGGTACAAGTTGCAATGCACATAAACCAACTCTTCTTTGTTCAGAGGGATTATCAACAAGCTTTGGGAAAGGTAACACTTTCTCATTTTGATGGAAGTGACAAGAGTACTGCCCGTGCATGGGTCCAAAAGTTGGACAACTATTTGTCTTTGAAGCCAATGCCAAAAGAAGAGGCAATTAAATTTGCCACCTTGCACCTAGATGGAGCAGCTCATGAATGGTGGTGCCATGGGTTGATAACCCAAGGCCATATTCTCATTACCACCTATGATGAGTTTACCAACAAACTCATTGAAAGATTTGACAAGGAGCTAGAACTGCAATTCAGAGATTTGGCACATTCAAGCAACATGGGACAATTGATGCCTACATTGTTCATTTTTAGAGGCTTTTTCTGATGGTGCCAAATATTTCAAAAAGAAGACTTTTAGTGTTGTTTATTGAAGGGCTAACCGAGCCTCTCAGGGGGTGGGTGAAAGCTTTTGACCTTCCAATACTTCAAGAAGCAATCAAGAAAGCAAGGAACATGGAGTTTGTTGTTCCTACGAGTAAATTTCAACCCAAGACCTTTCAACACAAAAAAAAAAAAGAAGCATTTTCACAAGGAAACAAATCAGTCCAAAAATTTCCCTTCAAACATAAATGACGACCTCTGAAAATGAGGTAAGAAAGAAAAAATTATGCTTTACATGCAAGGAGCCATGGGCCCTAGGTCATAAGTGCTTTGAGAAAGGTCAAGTTCATCATTTGGAAGTGTATTCAGCTGATGGTCTAAATCAGAAAATTCAGAACAGCAAGATGATATGGAGGAAAATGAGGAGGAAGAAGCACTAGAACAACCTAAAGAAAAAAGGGAAAATGAAGGCACTTTTGCCCAACTCTCAAGTTATCAAAAGAATGATTCTTTTAGGGTTATTGGAGTGTTGTGTGGGCAGCAAATTGTTGCTCTCATTGATATAGGTGCTACACACAACTTTATTGACAAAGGAGTTGTAGCATGAATAGGCCTTAAGACAGAAAAATTTGAAGGTTCCAAATTCATGGTTATTGATGGATTCACTATTTCATGCTCAAGGAGAATTCCACAATTGAGTCTACAATTGGGCAACGATGAAGTCAAAGATGAATTTTATGTGGTAAGCATTGGAGACACCGATGTTGTTCTTGGCATCCAATGGCTTTGTCTTTAGGGAAGATCACTCTATTTTTGCAAACAATGGAGCTGAAATTCCAAGTTGATGGGAAGACGATTGTGTTAAGAGGAATGTCTAATGGAGGACCTCGTGTTGTCACATGCAAGAGGATGGAGAAAATGCTTCACCATGGGCAAGTTGAGTGGGCAGCCCATTGTGTCATCATGCCTACCATTACTCAAGAAGAAAAAAGAGAATGCCATCCAGATGTGCAAGCATTGTCGACCTAACAAAGCAAGGTTTTTAGTGGCATACCACTTGGAAGGCCTCCTAAAAGAGGGATTGAGCATGTGATAGAATTGGAAGAGGGAGCCAATATTGTTATCACCACTCCGTATAGACACCATAAGAGACACAAGGGTCAAATTGAAAACAAAATCAAGGAGCTTCTAGAGATGGGGTATATTTGTCCCAGCAAAAGTCCATTTGCATCTTTTGTGGTGTTAGTCAAAAATAAGGACGGGACTATGGGCATGTGCATAGATTATAGATCCCTTAACAAGAAGACCATCAAGAATCGGTACCCTATATCGAGGATTGATGAGTAGCATGGAGTTGTCTATTTTTCAAAAATACACTTAAGGTCTGAATATCATTAGATAAGAGTTTGAGAAAAAGACATAGAGAAGATTGCATTTGTATGCCATTTTGGGCATTATGAGTTCATGGTTATGCCTTCTGGCTTAACAAATGCTCTAGCAACTTTCCAATCCTATATGAACCAAGTCTTTAGCAAGCAACTCAAAAAGTTTGACTTGGTATTTTTTGATGATATGTTGATATTTAGTAAGATTTGGGAGGAACATATGCAACACTTGGACGTAGTTTTGAGAATTCTTGAGGTAGAATCATTGTTTGCAAAGGAATCTAAATGTGAGTTTGCTATGACATAACTCATGTATCTTGGTCATGTGATTAGCTCTAAAGGGGTTAGAGTTGACCAAGAAAAGATTAAGGCTATTTTGGATTGGCCCCCACAAAAAACTCACTCAATTGAAGGGTGTTTTTGGGCTTTTTGGCTTCTATCAAATGAAGGGATTTTCACAGTTGGCTACCCCACTTATTGATCTCACCAAAAAGGAGGCATTTGTCTGGTCTACAGTAGCGCAGTAATTGAAGAGCACACAGGAAATACTGAGGTGGGGGGGGAATCAGTATTTCAGAACTTTTTAAAACTTTAAACCAAATTTAACATGTAAATCAACAATCAGAACATTAAGAGCAACCTCAAACACCATTAACAAGAACACCAGGATTATGTGGCAAACCCTTTTGGATAAAAAACCACGGTAAAATATTGTTTTTATTTATCCAAAGGGCACCAACCCTGATTACATAAGTGAGCACCAATTCACTGGAAGCACCAAGCACCAACTTCCATGAAGCACCAACTTTGATTTCATTTAGTGAGCACCAACCCACCGAGAGCACCAACCCTCCTTCGAAGCACCAACTCCTAAAACACCAAAGCACCAACTTCAGTGGCTGAAGCAGCAACTCCAGACTACAAATACAAATTTGTAAACGCTAATTAAAGCAATGCCTTCACATGACCTGTGAGGCTCTCAAACACGTACACCCATTGAAGACATCAAGTATCTACGACATAAATTCACCTCTTCCTAAGCAACATTCATTAATCACAGCTTCACTCTTCATTCATAATCCCAAACCAAAATACAGTTATCCTTTCATGTCAATGCCAAACTCATAAATCATCACAACTCTACAAAACCTTTTGTTCAAATCCTCAATAGCATATAGAAATACACATAGATAAAACGCTACTGCTCGTGCACAGATATACGATTCAGCGCACACTATACCCTTCAAAACCTTCACACTTTACTTCTCACCGCATAGTTAAAAACAAAGACATCACTTCTATATTTTTACAAATACCATAAATAACCATACCCATTCAGATTTTTAGCAACCATCAAGTTAATTTGTTTATGTAGACTTCATTCAAAGGAAAAACTTCACTCTCAAGAAGCTCAAACACTAACTCCTCTCATTTGCTCTAAAAAGCTTTAATATTATACTTGGCACACACACACACACACCACTAATTCATTTTGCACAACCAAAAGAAAATCTCAATTCCTTCACCTCACGCAGCTCTACTAATACAGGTCCACTACATTAAGCGCTTCACCAAAATCTACAGACCTGACCTTTTTTTCTTTTTTAATATTTACCTAAACCATACTTCAACATATTCTCTAAGCTAGCTCACCCCATTCGTATAGCTTCAAAGTATTATGAATATCAACTAAGACTGAAGCTAACTCAAAATTAAAAATGTATCATTCCCTTTTTACCAAAATCTGTATCTGTCATGAAGACGAAAATAAATAAATCTGACATCCCATTTCTGAAGCCACCAAGATAAGTAAGAAGCCGTCAAAATTTAAAAAACACCACTAGAAGAAATATTCATTCCACTAAAGATTCCGTTTTTTTTTTAAAGATATCAATGTGAAAGAGCTGCCAACAATTTGATTTAATTTTTGAGTGTATCTCAGACAGAATCTTAGCCACCTGGTCAAATTTATGAAGCAATAAAGTATATGTAGAAGAAATTATTAAATTTCCAGTCAAAGAGCCAATTAAGAAGTAAAAATTAGATACTCTTTTACCCACGAACTTCATTCTCTCCACACGTCGATACTAAGAGAAATCAATTTAAAACTGAAGGAGCCACCTCATAAATTCTAAAGCCGTCACATCATTTAGCCATCACTATAGAAGCAAGACGTTACACTCTCAAACTTTGATAGTGATAAATTTGTCATCTTGCAAATTATGGAATACAAAAGTTGTCCACGTTTGAAACGAATTAATAATAAACAAATCGGCCTTCATGTATCCAAAAGAGATTCGATATCACACAATAAAGGAGTCTGAAAAAAAAATGTCAGAAGACAAAGACACGTCTCACCTCCAAAAGTATTTAAGGTAATTAAAATAAGCCACAACTTTGACAATGCTGACTTTTCAAAAAGTTGAGGTGGTAAAGAAGACTTTTCAAACTCTAACATCAATTTAAATCGCATCCTTAAAAGCCATAATAAGAAAATTGATAACCTTCAAATATCTGATTCTTTGACTTGGCAATGACTTTTCAACCAGTTGACAAGAAGGCACCAAATTAGCTGAAGCAAACACCTAGGCAGGGCAAGCACCTCAAGCAAGCAACCACGAAGCTCAACCTTGACATCAATGACAAAATATTCCAACAATCTCCCCCTTTGTCATTGATGGAAACCACTCTGAAACCACAACCAATACTGCATAAGATAATACCTCTTGAAATCAATACTGCTCTGACACCAAAACTGAAACCAATCTGCTGGTATAAAATAACGTTGCTCCCCCTGACTTTTTTCTCCCCCTTTGACATCAATGACAAACTAAAACCAATGTCATGGCATAAAGAATGAACTAACTGATCACATGACATAAAATCTGAAACCCATCTTAAATGATAATAAAGATCTGATGATGAATAATCAGCAGCTTTACAAGCTAAAAGGTACTCAAAAACTCACTCCAAAAGTCACTTCCAGAAAACCAAGCCAAAAGAATAATGATCTGCAGAACTGAACCAACTTGCTTAACTGAAACGGGGTTGATATGATGTATCAATGAAAACTCCCCCCAAGTCCAAGCACCTTCTCAAGGATGGAGTGAAGTCATTTCTGACTTCTTTCTTTTGAAATCATCAAGTTCACCAACATCAGAAGCAGCTCCATTTGATTCAACCTTTTCAACCTCATTCTTTTTCCTCCAAACCATCTTAACCTTTTCTATTTTGTCAACTCTCTTGTTTTGCTTTGAAAAATCTGCATGTTTGCTTCTACACATTTTTGCAATATGACCCAAGTTATTGCATTTGTAACAAACAACATTGTAATTCATCTGAGGAGCATAGGAATTCTTATTCATACATCTGAAATTATTTCTTGCATTAACCCTACAATTTGTAGCCTTGTGACCAAAACAATTGCATGAAAAACAATATCCGTAAAAGAAAGAGTCATTAAACCTAGTCACCTGATTTTGTCTTTGATTGGGAGGTCTTCTAAAAGTGTTATTTCGGTTCTTTGAATGTGAATGCATCCAGCAATCAACGCAACTCTTTTGTTGTTCTTCATTTTCAAACTTAGAACATTGACCATTTTCAAACCCAACACCACTCTTATCCTTAGGAACCTTCTGTGCATTTAAAATCTTTTCAAAGGACACAAAACTTTTCTGATTTATCTTTTCTTCACTCAGCAGTGCTGATGTGTTGCTTATGTTTCTAAGAGAAACAACCTCTGCTTCAAGTCTCTCTACATTCTCTTCTTTAACCTTTAACTGATTTCTGATTTCTTCATCTATCTTCTTTCCCTCTTCAATTTGCACCTTCAAATCAGCAATCAATTTTTCAGCTTTTTCAATCTAATTTTTCTGATCAAACATTTTCTTCTCGGCATCCTCAACTGCTTGAGATAACTTCATTTTTGCATCCCTTTCTTCTTGTAACAACAGCTTCAAATCCTGATTTTTCTTTCTTAGCTTCTTGATATCGCTCAAGGCACAAATTAGCTCTCCTTCAAGATTAACTTTTGCTTCTTCATCACATTCTCCATCATATTCTTCATTATCCTTCATTGTTAAAACCTTCAACAGAACCACCACTAGTAGTAGACTTCTTGTCTTCTCCCTTCTTCAAATCTTCAGGGGCTACCTCTTTTTTAGCAAATAGATCAGAAGTATTACTCAATTCATAGGATGTAAGAATACTACGAAGCTCGTCAATAGTTAACTTACCAAACTCCCTCATTTCTTTAATCTTTGAAACTTTAGCATTGAAACGCACGGGGAGTGATTTCACAATCTTCTGAACAACTGTAGATTCGTCAACCTTTTCTCCAAGGCTTTTGATAGTATTTAAGACTTCATCTACACACTGAAAATAATCAACAACACTTTCATCTTCTAACATGCTGAGATTCTCTAAATCACCTTCACACATTTTCTAAAGCTTATTCCAAATCTTGTAAGCAGTGTCACAATGCATTACCTTCACAATTATTGTTTCTGACAAGCCATTTAAGATAGAATTCATGGCTGTTGCATTAAACTCAAAAGCTTCCTTTGCAGTTGCATCGGTCAGAGGAGTTAATGGGAAGGTATATCTAGTTTTTACACTTCTCCGAACATCAAAACCAAGAGACATAATGTAAGTTCTCATACGAATACTCCAAAAAGCATAGTTAATACCATTAAACATAGGAGCTCCAAACATTTCAAACGAACCCATGTGTGCACCCAGAATCTACCTCCAAGCTTTTAAGCTCACTTTCCGAAGGATCTATGCTTTGATACCAATTGAAGAGCACAAAGGAAATACTGAGGGGGAGGGGGCGGCAAGGGGGAGAGGGGGGGTGTGGAATAAGTATATCAGAACTTTTTAAAACTTTAAACCAGATTTAACATGTAAATCAGAAATCAAAACATTAAGAGCAACAACAAACACCATTAACAAGATAGACACCAGGATTACGTGGAAAACCCTTTCGGGTAAAAATCCACGGTAAAATATTGCTTTTATTTATCCAAAGGGCACCAACCCTGATTACATAAGTGAGCACCAACTCACTGGAAGCATCAACTTCCATGAAGCACCAACTTCGATTTCATTCAGTGAGCACCAACCCTCCTTCGAAGCGCCAACTCCGAAAACACCAAAGCACCAACTTCAGTGGCTAAAGCACCAACTCTAGACTACGAATACAAATCTGTAAACGTTGACTAAAGCAATGCCTTCACATGAACTGTGAGGCTCTTAAACACATACACCCATTGAAGACATCAAGTATCTACAACATAAATTCACCTCTTCCTGAGCAACATTCATTACTCACAGCTTCACTCTTCATTTAGAATCCCAAACCAAAATGTAGTTCTCCTTTCATGTCAATGCCAAACTCATAAATCTTCACAAATCTGCAAAACCTTTTGTTCAAATCCTCAACACCATATAGAAATAAACACAGATAAAACACTATTGCTCATGCATCTTCATACAAATATACCATTCAACACACACTATACCCTTCAAAGCCTTCACACTTTACCTCTCATCACATAGTTAAAAACAAAGACATCACTTCTATATTTTTACAAATACCATAAATAACCATACCCATTCAGATTTTTAGCAACCATCAAGTTAATTTGTTTACATAGACTTCATTCAAAGGAAAAACTTCACTCTCAAGAAGCTCAAACACTAACTCCTCTCATTTGCTCTAAAAAGCTTTAATATTACACTTGGTGCACACACACACCACTAATTCATTTCGCACAACCAAAAGAAAACCTCAATTCCTTCACCTCACGCAGCTTTACTAATACAGGTCCATTACATTAAGCGCTTCACCAAAATCTGCAGACCCGACCTTTTTTTCTTTTTTAATATTTACCCAAACCATACTTCAACATATTCTCTAAGCCAGCTCACCCCATTCATATAGCTCCAAAGTATTATGAATACCAGCTAAGGCTGAAGCTAACTCAGAATTAAAAAATGTATCATTCCCTTTTTACCAAAATCTGTATCTGCCATGAAGACGACAATAAATAAATCTGACATCCCATTTCTAAAGCTGCCAAGATAAATAAGAAGCCATCAGAATTTTAAAAAAAACGCAACCAGAAGAAATATTCATTCCACTAAAGATTCCATTTTTTTTTTAAAGACGTCAATACTAAAAAGAGCTGCCAGCAATTTGATTTAATTTTTGGGTGTATCTCAGATAGAATCTTAGCCACCTGGTCAAATTTATGAAGCAATAAAGTATACGTAGAAGAAATTATTAAATTTCCAGTCAAAGAGCCAATGAAGAAGTAAAAATTTGATACTCTTTTACCCACGAACTTCATTCTCTCCACACGTCGATACTAAGAGAAATCGATTTAAAAACTGAAGGAGCCACCTCATAAATTCTGAAGCCATCACATCATTTAGCCGCCACTGCAGAAGCAAGACATTACACTCTAAAACTTTGACAGTGATAAATTTGTCATCTTGCAGATTATGGAATACAAAAGTCATCCACATTTGAAACGAATTAATAATAAACAAATCGGACTTCATGTATCCAAAAGAGATTCGATATCACACAATAAAGGAGTCTGAAAAAAAAAAAAATGTGTTAAAAGACAAAGACACGTCTCACCTCCAAAAGTATTTAAGGTAATTAGAATAAGCCAAACTTTGACAATGCTGACTTTTCAAAAAGCTGAGGTGGCAAAGAAGACTTTTCAAACTCTAACATCAATTTAAATCGCATCCTCAAAAGCCATAATGAGAAAATTGATAACCTTCAAAAATCTGATTCTTTGACTTCGCAAAGACTTTTCAACCAGCTAACAAGAAGGCACCAGAGTAGCTGAAGCAGACACCTAGGCAAGTCAAGCACCTCAAGCAGGCAACCAGGTAGCTCAACCTTGACATCAATGACAAAATATTCCAGCAGTAATCATTTGATCAGTTCAAGCAAATCATGAGTTCTTGTCCAATTTTGGCCATACCAGATTTTTCCAAGTTTTTTGAGCTTGAGTGTGATGCATCTGAAGAATGAATAGGAGTTGTCCTAATGCAGAAGAAGCATCCCATTGCATTTGAAAGCAAGAAGTTGAGAGGAGGAAAAAGGAGTTATTCTATCTATGACAAGGAGATGCTTGCTATTATGCACGCCTTGGCAAAGTTTAGGCAATATTTGGTTGGAGGGATGTTATTGTCAAAAGAAACCATAATAGTCTCAAGTACTTTCTCAATCAAAAATTTCTTAATGAAAGACAGCAAAAATGGGTGAGTAAGCTACAAATTTACGATTTTGACATAGAATATGTCTAAGGGAAGAAGAATGATGTGGTCGATGCATTGTCAAGAATGCCACATTTGAGTTCCATGATGGAGATAACTGTTGTTTGGAAGGAGCATATGCAAAGAATCAATTTGCCACTAGTATCTTGGAAGGTTCATTACAGGATGAGAAGTACAAAGTGGTGAATGAGCTGATCCTCTACAAAGAAAGAATCCTTCTAGTACCTGAATTAGAACTCAGAGAAGATTTTGAGAACTTTCCATGATGCTCTCTTGGTTGGTTGCCAAGGATTTTTCAAAACTTAAAAACAGATTTGTAAAAGATTTTCATGGAAGGGGCTTAAGGACGATGTTCTTAAGTATATAAAAGAATGCAAAGTGTGTCAACAAAACAAAAATGAACACACTTTCCCTACTAGTTTGATGCAACCCTTACCTATTCCCAAACAAAAGTGGGAAATCATTTCAATGGACTTCATCACTAGGTTACCAAGGGTGCAAGGGAAGGATTGCATCTATGTTGTTGTTGACTGATTGACCAAATTTGCACACTTCTTTGCTATTTTTGCAGACTTTAGAGCAGCTCAAGTGGCTGATTTGTTTTTCAAAGAAGTGTTCACACTACATGGCATGCCAAAAAACATTGATAGTGATAGGGCCAGTAGCTTCTTAAGTCTATTTTGGCAAGAACTCTTCAATTTGAGTGAGAATGAACTCATTCCTAGCACCCATTATCACCCACAAATTGATGGATAAATGGACATTATAAACAAGTAGGTGGAAGGTTATTTAAGAAACTTTGTTTCAAGACAACAAAAAGCTTGGGTAAGATGGCATCATTCAGGAAAGTACTGTTACAAATCTACCTATCACATATTAATAAAAATGTCTCCATTTATAGCACTTTATGGATATGAAGCTCCTAGCTTCATTGCTCTCCTATTTGGTGATAGTTGAGTTCCCTAAGCTAAAGATCTATTGCAACAGAGTCAAGATTCCATGAAATCCTTGAAAGATCAACATGCACAAAACCAGCAAAAGTTGTATGCAGATCAACACCATATAGAGTGCACATTTGAGGTAGGAGATATGGTGTATCTAAGGTTGCAACCCTACAAGCAATCTACTCTCAAAAAGAGTGGATCAGAAAAGCTTAAGCCACGATTTTATGGTCCATTCAAGATCAAAAAGAGGATTGGAGAAGTGGCTTATGAGTTAGAATTACCTGAAAATAGAAAAGTACATAATATCTTCCATGTATCTCACCTCAAGATGGCACTTGGACACGATGTGGTTGCCTCTTCAGAGTTACCTCCTTTGGATGAAGAAGGTAAACTCATCCTAATACCTAAAGTAGTGATTGATTTTAGGGAGCACAATGAGGAAGAGGAGTATCAAAGAGTATCTAGTCAAGTGGAAGAATCTTACTACTGAGGATTCTACTTAGGAGAGTGAGCAAATTTTGAAACATCCAGAATTATAATTGCTTGAGGACAGGAAATTTTGGGGAGGGAGGACCGTAATGTCTCCTTTTCAAGCATATTCAATTTGTGAACAATTAGCCTATTTTCCGAGTTTCCCGTAGTCTAATTGATGGGCAAGGGAGAACTCCAACTTTCTTGGAGAGCACAGGATTGATCAAGCAATGGTTTTGTTCATGGCAATGAGTTCAGGTGATCTTGGTAAGCCTCATGATGCTTCTAGAATGCAATATCATGCTTTAGGGAGCTGAAATATCCCAACCAAATTATATGCAATTTTTCTGATTTTTGCAACTCAGATTTATGCCCTAATTTTCTGATTTTTAGAATTCTGCTCAAACCCTAATTTTCTGATATAAATTTCTGAGTCTATGCATGCATCAACAGCAGCATTTAATCATTCCAATGACATCAAAACTCATAGCAAATTTGTTTAACCATAAACAAGTATGTAATCAGCATAATGAATCACCAAAACATCCACCAAACACATGCCAAATTCTGATATTCCAAAATGTTCAGTTTGCTGCTACAAATCAGACCTACTTATTGATGCAATATCGCAATGAAATGGGCTCCAAACATGCCCAGCAACATACAGAAGTTTGCCAGTATGAAGAAACCCCAAATTATGCAATGAAATGTTGTCCAATCCTAACCCTATCTAGGCGAACTTGCCCAGCTCACATAAAATGCAAGTAAAATGCAAATATTTGATGATAAATGACTCCAAAACCCTACCACAAGGGTGTGTTGGCCTGCTAGTGTGATTGTTGGGTTTGCAACCCTTGAAAGCATGCAAAATTCATCCAAACTTGCCACAATTCGCCACTTCAAACCTGGTCGCTCCTCTTGCAACTTGGGCGCCTAACCCTAGGGAGAAGCCCTAGGTCAAATGCACACAAAATTCACCTTCCTCAAGTCGCCTAGGCTGATGTAGAAATCTAAGCATGAAAAACTAACAAAAATCTCCATTGAAGCACAAGTGAACCTCCATCATGAATTCCTCCATAGAAGAGCTAGGTTTTCGTCCAACTCCTCCAATATTCTCAAGGGTTTCCATCCTTGGAATAGTCGTCAAAGTGCAGATCAGAAAGGCAGAGATAAATTCCATAATGTCCAAAAGCCTCCAAATGATGTTGTATATATATCAAACCTCCTTATGACTCCCTGTTGTGACCTTTTCACACATCGCCCCATTCAAAATGGGGACCCCCTAATTTTTGCTTCATTCGGATCTTTTGGCTTGGGTTTTTTCGGTCTGTCTCTCTCGGTCTGTTCGTTCCGTCTAGTGATGTACTTGTCATTTGACCTGGATTTGAATTTTGGCCAAGTCTGGAGCGTTTTCTAGTGAATTAAGGTTTACATTCTCCAGATAACTTTGAGGTCAAATTGAGTTGGCTAATCAATTTCTGAGCTTAGCACTGCTATTGGGAAGCTTCGAGCAGACTCCCTCTGAATTTTCATTGAATTCCGACAACTTTCTATTTTTAGTAAGAGTCAATTTGGGGTTTATTTTCTTAAGATTTTCACGTTCTGACAATTGCATTGCATTCTGAGCACCTTGAGCTACCTACTTGCGAAATTTGAGCTGAAACGGACAACGTGCTATTTTTAGCAGTTTTGCCTTCAGAGGCTATAATTAGGGTTTGCATGGTGGATTTTCAGATGTATGTCTGAGGATTCTTTATGGGTTTTTTAAGACCTTTGCAGTGATATAACATGCAAAACGAGACAACTTTCAATACTCAGCCTTCGGAGGCAGATTTTAGGGTTTGCATATAAGTTTTCTCAACGCATGTCTGCATCATCTTTCTGGGTTTTCCGAGAGCTTCGCAACAGTGTAGCATGCGAGCAGAGTTGGTCACTTTTCCAGAACTTGCTATTTTTAGCCAGTGCTTGCATGTTGATGATTTTTCTAGGTTTTTCTGGGTTTTTCAAGATCTCTCTGGCAGTGTGACATGCAAACTCATCTAATAGCCAGTTGGTCGCTTTTCCAGATAGTTACTATTTTTAGCAAGTCTACTTCGGTAGCTGCCCAGCACTTCAGGGTTGCGAGCCCGATGACATGCAACAGAAACGGAGTTGAACGGGGCTCATTCAAGGCACATGCAAGATGAATTAGGGTTTCGAGCTTCGAGACTCAAAATGAGGGGTCAAACACCAAAATTTCCAAAAACTGACGTATCCCATCATGATCAGCATCTTTCAAGGAGTCCGCTGGTAAAATTTCAAGTCAAACGGAGCACTTACTATTTATAGTAAGCCACTTCAGAAACAAGCTATAAATAGTAAGTCGGCATCAGGGGCTAGTGTGAACGGACAAGTCTACTAATGATGGTCACAACATTCAAATTTCAAGTTAAACAGAGCTGTGGAAGTCTCGAAATCAGGCAGCTGCTATAAATAGTAAACCACCTCCAGAAACATGCCAAAAATAGCCGGTTAGCACGAGGCATCGATATGAACAGGTCAAGCAAGTCATGGAGACCCCATGGCGCGAATTTCAAGTTAAACGAAGTTGCAGAGGTTGGAGAATCAAGCACTTACTATTTTTAGCAGGCATGTGCAAGGGAATTAGGGTTTCCTAAATTCAAGGGCAAAACACGACAGTCATGCAAAAGCAGCATCCAGCCACGATCAACACCCTTCAGGCAAACAACACACAAAATTTGAACTCATTATGAGCAGTTGCTATTTTTAGTAAGTAGCTAAAAATAGTAGGCGTAGGCAAGCATCAGGCCCCAAAAGTTCAACCACATCCCGAGGTTCAAAACAAAGCAAAATCAGGCCTTTCAGAGTCAGAAATCAGTTCAAAGCACAAAATGTGAAGAACTTTCTAAAAATAGAAAGTTAGGGCAAGCCAGGGTTAGCATGAGCAAATCACCCCAAATCAGGCGAAGGACAGGAAATTCACTAAGTCTGAGAAATTTGGAGTCCAGCATCGAAATTCACCCTAGAAGCTACCTGAGGCAGGTGAAAATTCTAATAAGGCATGAAAAATGGAAGCTCACATGGTGAAATGTGCCTTAGCTTGAAGAAGGAAGCTAGAAAATATTCAAAGTGTCATAAATTGAAAGCTTCTACCCCTAGATGCGCCCAAGAAGAGTTTGAAGTTTGAAAATTGCCTAAGGCATCAAAAATGAAAGCACAAGGTCTAAAGTGCGGCCCAAGCTAGAGTGAAGAGAAGAAAAAAAGCGTCTAAGTATTTAAAATGAAAGCTCAGGGGTGGAATTGCGCCCAAGACAAGAAGAGAAAGCTTGAAAAATGCTAAGTACTTCAAATTTGAAGTACAACTCCTCATATGCGCCTTAGGAAGGAGTTTAAAAAATTTTACTAAGGCATGTGAAACTTGAAGCTTACCCATGAATATGCGCCTAGGAAGATGGAGTTTAAAAATTTTGCTAAGTGTTACAAAGTTGGAAGAATACCCCTCCAAATGCGCCTAGAGAGGGAGAAGGTGATTGAAAAATTTACTAAGTGCTTAAAATTCGAAGGGTGGTCAAATGCGCTTGAGAAGTTGAGTTGGAAAAATTCTAAGTGTGGAAAATTGGAAGCTCATACCCACAAATGCGCCTTGACTAAGAGGAAAAGGTTAGCAAAATTTCTAAGTGATGGAAAATGGAACCTCAGGGTGGTAAATGCGCCTAAACTTGAAGAGGACACTTTAAAAATTTACTAAGGCACTCAAACTTGAAGTGGCCCCTCCCATTTGCGCCTTGGTTAGTGAAGGAACTTGAATTATGCTAAGGCATGGCAAACTTGAAGTATGATGCCTCAAATGCGCCTTAGCTAAGAGTAAGAGGTTGGGAAATATGCTTAAGTTATTTAAAATGAAAGCTCCAGCCATCATGTGCGCCTAAGCTTGGGCAAGTGAGTGGGAATTTATCCAAGGCATCGAAATTGAAAGCTCCAGGGGTTGAATGTGCCCAGCTTTGGGACGAGTTAAGAAAAATTTACTAAGGCAATAAAACTTGGAGCTACACCTATGATATGCGCCTTGGCTGAAGGAGAGGAGAGAGGCATGTGAAATTTTTCTAAGTGTTAAAAAGTGAAAGTAGAGGGCCTCAATTGCGCCATGGCTGAAGCTGGAGAACTGAAAAGTATTGCAAGTTAAAAGCTGAAACCCCAATATGCGCCATGATCTTGGATGAAGAGTCTGAATTATTTCTAAGGTGTATGAATTCAAAGCTTGCTACTCCATGTGCGCCTAAGGGGGATTGAAGGTGATGAAAGTTGAAAGCCTAAGGGCTCAAATGCGCCCAGCCTTGAGGGTTGAGTTGAGAGAAATATTCTAAGGCATTGGAATTGAAAACACATGATGTTATATGCGCCTAAAGTAAAAGATTCTAAGTGTGATGAGTTGGAAGTTGACCACCTTGAATACGCCCTTGCTGGGAAATGTTTAGATGTTGGAAATTAAAACCTTGAGGGCTCAAGTGCGCCTGGCTAGAGGGGGTCATTATTAAAGTTTGAAAATTTTATCTGAGTGTTTAAAATAACCTCCCATATACGCCTAGAGATTTGAAGCTGGAGAAATATTTTAATGTCGATATTGAAATCTCATGATAATAAATGCGCCTGGGTTTAAGTATGGCTTGAGAGAGTTTTCTGTGGCGTTGGAAATAAAATAAAATTTGCTCTAGACAAATAATATTAAATTCGCCCAAGCTAGAGAAATTAAATAAAGTTTGATTAAAATTATTTTCCAAAGTTTTAAAAAATCAAATGTCCCCCTTCGTTTGGACACATGAAATTTTGTGGTCGAGAGATATTTATCAAGGGGAAATTTTATTTTGGAAGATATTCTAGATGGAAAAATAATTTTGCTTAGCAATTTAAAAACGCTGGAGCTCACAATCGAAGTATGGATTTTTCTAGGGCGCTGACGAGAAGAATAAAATTTTCTCAAAAGTGAGTTAAATGGCGTTGAAATTAAATTTTAATAAAACATACGCCATTTTAAAAAGATGAGAGTAAATTTTAATGAGTTTCTCAAAATTACTTCAGCCAACAGGAAATAACTGGCAGTCGAGGAGGGAAATTTTAAATTCGAACAAGGAAAGAATCTCCCAAAATAGCTAATTTCTATGACGACTCTATGATAGCTGAGAATATTCTCTCCTAAAATTGGAAAATTTCTAAGTAGTGGGGGAATGAATTAATGGCGATTGCTAAACTGGGCATTTGCTTTCAGTTATAAAAACTCCGAAGTTTTTCATTTCTCTTCACAAAATTGCAGAGCTGAAAATTGTGCTGAAGCTGTGAGTAATTGTTAAGTGAGTGAGAGATTTTTGAGTTGAGAAAATTATTTCTCTGAGTGCTGAAGTTGAAATTGCTGAAGTTGCTAAGATTGAGAGTGCTGAAAGTTGAGGGTGTTGAGTGCTGAGAAGAAGTAAATTCTGAAGTAAGATTGCTGAGATTGATTTTTTGAAGCGCTGAAAGTGTTGCAGCTGCAAGTTGCTGAAGCTTGAAGTTTTAAATTTCGGTGTTGTAATTCTCGAGGTTTGGAGTTGGTGTTTTACTGCTGAAGTTTTTTATTTTCTTTTTGAGGCCAACTCCACTTGCCAGCCATCTCACGAACTTTTTATTTTTAAAGTTAGAATTATAATGCTTGCTTTTTTGTTTTGCAGATGGCTGAAAGTAGAAGAGGAGATGTTGACGGAACAAGCAAGGCTGCAGCCAGAGCTAGGAATGTTGAAGCTAGCAAAGAAAATGCTTCCAGGCAGGCCATTATTAAACAGTTGAAGAAGTCTTTTATTCCGGAATCAAAGTTTGTGTCGAAACTGGGAGGTCTGATTGACACCAACTTGGGATCGTTCAACCTCGAAGCCTTCAAGAGAAGAATATACGAACAAGGTGGCTATCCTCTGTCGGTGACTTCGCACAATATTGTGAGGAGTGGGTTATATGCAGCAGTCGGTTTCCCACCAGCAGTTCGATGTCATGAGCTGATTATGGAGTGTGCGAACTACTACAATTCGAACCCCCGGACGATTGTTTCTCCAGAGGGCAAGCTGTTGGCAAATTTCACGCCTGATGCGATTGGCGAAGCGTTTGGGATTCCAGCCACAGACAAAATGTTGTACAAGTCCAAGGAGAGAGCCGATAAGATGTATGCTACATCTTTTGATAAGTGTGCTAAGAGGATCAAGACGACGTGGATGAGGAAGCCCAAGCCTCCTGGCGCCAAGTTGCCAAAACAGATTATTTCAAAGGAGCTAAAGCAGGTGTATTGCAATTTGATCATGATGCTTAGCCGGGTGAATGGCAACCCACAAGCATATGCGTTTGAGTCGTGGATGTTCTTCTATATCAGCGTGGTACTAGAAGGAAAAGAATATGTGGATTGGGCGCAGATGATCAGTGATAACATTGATGAGCAATTCAGAAATCTAAGAAGGACAAAGACGTTCTACATGAGCTCATATGTCATCTACATGCTGGCTCAAATGACAAGATATAAGGGGCTGACATACCAGGAGCCAATTGCGTGTGGCTCTGGTCAATTCAAGATTCACGAAGCTTGCAGGCAGTTGCATCTAACGAGCACCTCTCACTTCAAAAGAGTGAACGACGCCTTCACAATGTACATCACGAGGACTCTTCAGTGGAGATTGCAGCAAAGAATATCCAAAGAGGCACAAGAGTTGATCGAGGAGTACGGGTTTTGGTTTATCCAATTCCCAAAGTTCACATATATAAGGCTATCGGGACACCATCATATGTCTACCGACTACCGACGTATCCCACAAATAGAATGATAATGCTCGAGGTGTCTAGGCAACTCATAGCCTATGACAAAATTATAAGAAAGAAGAAGAAAGGAGGTTTGCATTTTCCTATTATTTTGGGGAATTCGCTTGAGGAGTGCCCTTCTCTGCAGATAGCCAAGGAGGCAGAAGATGAATTGCAGTTTTATCACCTCACTCTCCATACCAGCCGGTAGGACTTTGATCCTCGAGGGAAGATTGGAACTGTACAGGGCAAAGAATATAGGCACAGGGCTCATTTAGAAGACTTTTGGGCGAATGCAGGCAGTGAAGCTGAGATTAGAAAGAGGATGTTCTCTAGATTACCCCTGAAGTTGATCAGAGGATGTGAAGTCGTCTAGGTTCCAAATCAAGTTGATGAAGATGCTGGCATTACGCACCCGGACTATGAATCAATAAAGGACACACCAGTCCCACCACCGGATTGGACAGAGCCGGAGATCACAGACTTAGACACTTTGTCTATGCCTGTCCTAACTTTCACGAGGAGTTGGGTAGAGGGACATGTTCACAGGCTGAAGAGAAGATCAATTGCCCTCTCGTACAATCTCATGGGCGATCGAAGGCCACCAATGTTGGCAAAGAAGAGGAAGCAAATTGCCCAACCTACAGAACCACGAGTAGAAGAGCCAATACAGCCTGAGCCCCAGAGAACAGAGGAGACATCGCCCACACAGTTGTTGGCTCGCTCTTCAAGTGTGCAGGAGGTGTCAGTATTTGCAGATCAGAAGGTTAGAGTGGCTGAAGAACAGGATATGGAAGAAGTTAACCAGCCGTTGTCTAGGGAGCTTCATAGTCAGAGTGCCAACGCTCCTGAGGGTGTCGATCAGCCAGATGAAGGAGAAGAAACAGAGACGGACATTCGCTTTAATCGTGCACTTGAGGCAGCCTTTGAGGAAGAAGACATTGCGGAACCTGACATTCGGGGTTTTGAGGAGGATAGCCAGCGTATGGAGACAGATGAGCCTCGACCGAGTGTTGCTCCAGAAGAAGTTCATGAAGTTGAAGCAACAGAGGAGCAGCCCCTTATTGTCTATGGCACTCAGCAGAATGCTCCAAATTGGCTCTCGCGTGTAATAAGGAGAGATCAGGAGGATGACGCCGACCCGGCAGTAGAAATGGAGGAGCTCCTAAATAGAACAAGTAAGTCACCTAAAAGGAAGAGAGCCAGGAAATATTCCAAGATGGAAACGGATGAGGCTGGTTCTCGCACTCTCCATGTCGCAGTTCCGAGGGAGGAATATGACTTAGGTGATGTGATGCCTAAAAATTACACAGTCACTACGATTGAATTAGGGTGTCCCTCCGGAGCACAAGTTATCGAGGAGGCTGAAAATTCCTTCCAGGCGCTAAAGGATAGGATGGTGCAAAAGGAAGAAAAGTATAAGAGATTAAAGAAGGAGCATAGGGCACTGGTTGGATATGTGCAGCATCTAGCACGTTCGTGTGCTCAAGAGAACTCAACGGTGGAGCTTCCACCTAAGCTACCACAGGAGTCGATCAGCGGACTCGAGGAAATGAAGAAGGCTATTCAAGAAGGAGATAAGTGGATAGGCGGTGTCCGTGTTGAGGCTGAGAAATTCATGATTGATCTTGTCTCCTCTTTCCAGCACGCTTCCAATATCCTCTCATGTTTGGAGAACATCGAGCAAGCCTGGAACGACACACATATTTCAGGATAATACTATTCCTCGCCTGGCTGCTCTGATGCGCATTCCAGTACAGACTTTGGTTGATGAAGGAGTGATTCAGGCAGGGGATAGATATGATTTTCCAAGGTGGTATTCTATTGCATTCACTAGCAGAGGCTTCTTCAACACAACAAAGGCAAAATCTACCAAAATCAAAAAAGCAATAGGAAATATTCACGAAGGCATCCTCAATACGCTGGAAGCATTATTCACCAGAAGGCTAACTCCCGAGGAGGTGGAGATAGATGGATTGAAGGGAAGGTTGCAGCCATTCTTCTTGGAGATGAGGGTGTTCGCTCAGTTAGACTTTGAAAATATCTCCACATTCTCGGCCATCATTCAGAGCACACAGGAATCCATCGAGAGCTGGAGAAAGTCTTGTGACCGGCAGGAACAGACGATTGCTATCCTTAAGTACCAGCTCAACCTTACTCCGGCAATCTTTGAACAGGAAGTTGATGCAGTGCTAGCCCGATTCGTAGCTTACGCAGTCAGAGAGAAGAACAATGGAAACAAGGTCATGGACGAGAATCTTCTAGAAGGATAGTGGGTATTGATTGCCCATAGTGGTCAAGGAGGGATTTGCTATTTTTGTACTCATTACTCCTCCACCTTCTAGCGGTTTTTAGGGCAGAATATGGTCTAGGGCTGAGGTGGCTCGATTTGAGCCGTCCATTGTAATTTGATCTAGACCATCCATTGAGATTGGCCAGCTATATAAAGGGGAGTCCCCTCATTTGTGCATCATTAACATTAGATCAGACTAGAGAATAGGCATTTTGCTACAACATAGAGAGACAATTAGAGTTAGAATAGTTTCATTGCATTGTTTGAAGGAGAAGGAAAATTTTCCCTTTGAGAATTTTGTAAGGAATTGTTACGAAAGCTATCATAATAAAAGAGTTTCATTGATTGGTGAATTTTTCTTTCATTATGAGCAGTTAGTGAGGTTTCTTCACCCTTCAACTTCAAGTAGGACTTAAAGTTAGAGTAATTCTCATTTTCATGCAAGTAGTTAATTATGGGTGGTTGTGTTTGATTTAAGTGAGCTTCATTAATCCATACCACTAACAAGATTACTGATGGTAAGTTTGTCCTGCATGGTCAACTGGAATGTCTTTTAGACTTAACTTCGGTCAAGATTCATGTGTATGTATGCATCGTTTTGATGGTATTTGCATTGTTGAGTCGTGATTTGAACATCTTTTCGCTCCCTTGAAGATTGCACCAACCTTGTCGAAGCTGTCCAACGAGAGGCAAGACAACATTTGGTTGAAGTTCATTGAAGTCAAGCTCAATACCTCTTGCATTTTAGGATATAATTTTCTAATCTCTGCAGCCATTCAATTCTGCATATTTCTGGTTAGTTTTAGGAAATCATACCTCAATGCTAAATCATTTGCGCAAAATTCCCTTCCAATCATTAACTTGTTGTCAACTGCAAACCTTTTGAACAATTGTGTAAGTCCCCTTGTAAAAACAGCATATCACAACGAACCTACTGAGGGTATTCCAAAGCATTTCGGAACCTTGCAGTTGAACGTGCGATCTTTCTTGCAATCTTAGCACACGGGATTCTTTGATCAAGAGAGAATGGAGTAACCTTCGGATTACTTTGTTCTGCTGATTGGTGCGGTCACAAAAATCACATCAACACTCCCCAACTTGGCTGACCTAGCTTTGGGTGCCAACCTTATATTTTAAATTGCTTTTTTTTAATTTTATTTTAATCCTCCAAATTTGGATGCCAATTTGTAATTAGATTTTTTTTATTTGTTTCCCTCCTTATTTCTCCAGAAAGGGTCGCCCAAGCCCAATTAAAATAAAAATATATTTTTGGCGCCAAAAATTCAAATTTAAATATTATTTTTCTCCTCCCCCTTGGCCGCCAAAAACCAAAAATAATAAAATATTTTTTTTTATTAATTTCCCTTGTTCACTTCAGGAGGGACATTACAAGAGCTCTCCAAACTTCTTGGAGAAGCATATGCTATTTTTAGACAGACACCAAGGTGCTGCAATTCATCATCCTAAGTCCTCAAAGACTATGGCATGGTCAAAATTTCATATTTATCTCACTTTGACGCTTTCCACGACTTGTGTGAAAAATTAAATTATTAAATAATTAGAACTTAAGTTGTCCTAAGGAGGATAAAGTAAAAAGGCAACCAAGGTATAATTATTTAATTAAAAAGTGTTTTAAGTTGTGCCTTTAGAGGTGAGGCCTAGGCACATAGGGGACTTTTTCTCTTATAAAAGATTATTATTTAATTTGAAAAAAGAGCTTCTAGAGGAGAAAGGAAATTATTATTTTATTTCTCCCAAAACGTTATAAAAGGAGGTTGTGAGCTCATTGTCGGGGTTAGACATGTTATGATATTTTCTTCAACATATGAGAGAGCTTGTGTACATATCTCATTTCTTGAAGACGAAAACCCTCCTGAAAATACCAATTTCAAGGATGAAAACCCTCCTAGTTGTACTTGGTGATTTCATCCAAAAGACATAGTTGCGCCTTCAAGTGAACTTTCCAATTTTGCTGTTGATAATGGCCTTATTTGATGTGTTTCAATAAGTTTGTCCTTTAGTTGTCACTAAAAATCTAAAACACTCATCTATATTTTTGAACCAGCTTTCCATGTCCAAAAATGGTTTTGGCAATTAAATATTTTCCTACTCTTTCTTGCTTGCACAAAATTGTATACCATTCGATTTGAGTCAAAATAAAGGATTTGTTAGGATTTGGATGAAATGACTACTTTTACACTTTTGTGTGCGCTTGGACTACACCTTTCAATCTTGGTGTATATGCCTTGTGATAGATAACTAGGTATGGAGATGAGCGAGTCATGTTGGGACTCAATTTCACTTCCAAATTTTTGCTTGAGTCCCCTTCACTTTTGTGTGTTTTGACTATGCTTGGCCCCCATTTATAACTAATCTAAGAAGTCTTATATGGGGCCCCCTTGGTCAAAATTGTATTTGTGTCATCCTCTACTCTCCCCTTGTGTTTATATTGTGTTGCAGTTCCTAAATTTCCAGGCATGTGTAAGTGTTTGGGTTGCAAGTTGAAAGATTCAAGTTTGTGTCAGTTGTTGGAGTTTCCCTACCTGGCATGCTTTTTTGCTTCCCCTTGCAACCCTTTATTCCTCTCAATAAGTCAAACTTCCCTACCCATTTCCTTTACCCCCAAAAGCCCACAATTCCTATGTTCCCTCACAAAGACCTTTCGAAGTCAAACTTCCAACTTCCCCTTATCGTTGTACTCGTCACAAGGCAACCCCAAACAATGACATTTCTCCATTCTCCTCCTTCATAAGTTAAACACTCAATATTTCCCTTCCCCTCATGCCTTAGCAATATGACTCCTTTCCCACCCTCAATCCCTGACATTCTCCATTGCTCATCCTTCTTGGACTCCCTCATTCAAACTTCCCTCCTCCATCATTCCTCTATGGTATGAAGCATCTGTCACCCTCAACCTCCAAAGTCTGAAACTTCCACGCTTTTTCACACCAACTCCTACCTACTCCACAAACGATCCAAAGAGCCATCAATGGGACCAATAAGGCTCTACAACTATTTGAAGTGTCTGATATGCACCCAGAAATCATTTTTTATTCAAAAAGGTGTGGATTTAATGGGGAAACGAATGGCACAGATGTGCCCTAATTTATTATTACAACTAGGGTCTCATGACTTGTTGTCTACATGCCATCGTTGGGCAGCATCCTCAGCTGATTTTGTGGACTTGTATAGACCATATCACTCTAGATCTTGAGGCGCCATCCATGTAATGTGATTCTATAGAACTATTACGTGTTCCTCCTTGTTTCCTATGGCATTTTCAAGAATTTTTCAACAGTTTTCATACAATTTCAATTGTGAATCACAACGCATGTACGACTATGTGCAAAGGATGATTGCTTTTCACATGCCTTGTGCGAGTTGGGTGCCTAAACTTCAGATCTATATATACCAAGGAGTTCAACATTCAAAGGGTTGGTTGTTGAACTAGTTTTGGCTCTGGTTTTGTCTACAGGTCTCTCTAGGGTTTCAAACATTGAATTGTTGTAACTATAAATGAAAGCTTAGCTCCGTACCAACGTAGGAAGGTTTCATTATATACATTTCTTCTATGATGAATGTATTTGTGATTGTTTGCAACGATTCAAGGAAATACCCTAATCATAGTTAGATATTTATTATTTTCCTTTGCCTCATTTTCTAGCACAAATATATTTCGGGTTTGGTGGGTGTGTGACAACACCTAATGTATTAAATATGTTTGTAATAACCATTCTATTAATATATATGGATTGTTGTAGTTCCAATTATGGATTATTAAGCATGTTCTTTATTAAAATGTAAGCTTTGGTTTGCATGTACAAACCTAGTTATGTTGATGCTATGTTCAATTCTCCTTTTCCTCTTTGCTATTATGACTCAATTGCCCAATGAATTAGGCACCGATCTTTATTGATCGAGATTGTACATTTAAATCTAAACAATACTTTTCTTCTAGTTAACTGTAGGTTTAGATTAGGATTAGCATGTTGTTCAAGGTTCATTATTATAAACCAAAAAAAAAATTTGAGCAAACCAAAATTGTATAATATCAGAGAACTCGCATATGCATGCCTACACCTTGTCATTGTGTAAGAGGTGATGAATGAAACAACCTTAGGGGATTAGAACTATTGATATATACAAGTACATGTACAAGGTGTATAATCAACTATATAGGGGTTAATACATCTTACTTGACATAATGACAAAATTTGAGGTCAAGTATGCAACTAGGTTTAGTTGTTATTTTTGGTTGTCCATTTTGTTTGACCTCAATACCTATTGCAGTATACCCCTAGGAACACCCTCCTAAGTCTAAGTTAAGCTCAAAGCGAAGGAGAGACGACCTACTTTCAGAGTTACATCTAACCATTGCAAGTTTGTCAATGATCACCTTTTTCCCTTCTTGATGACAAAACCTTGGCGGCCTTGAAGATGGAGAAAAGATTTAGGAATTAGGAGTGCTATTTTAGGACCCAACAAGTTGTCTGTTGCATTTTTGAAAGGAAGATTGACTATCAAATCAATAATGTGTACACCTAAATTTGCCTCCATGGTATGATAAGAATAGTGTGTGCATGAGCTGGAATATAGAAGAAATTTAGATGGGTATAGGGCACTTGAATGTTGTTATGTTACCTCTATTCAGCATTATCTTTTTTTAGCATGCAATGTAAAGGCAGTTGTAGTATGCAAAGCCCATACGGTAATCTATTGAAAGGGAGAATTAAGAAATAGAAATTGCACTCATTGTTCTAGTGATCTGCTCATGATATGGGAAGCAGCTATATTAAGGAAGGAGTGTGTGATGTAGATTGCAGTGTAATCCTTCCCATCCTGTTGATACATACTGGCCTTCAAAGGAGTGTATCTATATAGCATGAAGTGTATGGCAGGGCAGTATTAGTTGCTAATCTGGTAGGATAGAAAGCCCATATGGAAGTTTATTGAGAAGGGGGCATGCAGGGAGATAAATTGCACTAATCGTTTTAGTTATCTGCTCATGGGATGGGAAAAAGTTATTTGGTGGAAGAAACATGTGATTTAGACTAAAATGTGACCCTCCCATCCTGTCAGTCCGCATTGGTCCTCAAAGGAATGTGGCTATGAAGAGTACAAATCTGGTAGGAGGCTAGAATCTCACTAACAATTGTGGGGTTCATCAACCATCCTGATGCTACTTGCAGCTTTCTCTGGAGGAGAAGCATGTTAATATGCTTTAATATGCATCTAGGGTCCCAACGAGATTGGCTATTGGCAACTATTTTTTTTCACTCGATTTTTTGTAGGTCTGGGATTCGTGGCCCTAGGTATCTTTAGCAAAAAAAAAGGCCTTGGCATATCCTTATGGTTTTCCATGCAACATCTCCCATATTCCAATTATGAATGTGGATCATAATCTCATTTATTGGAAAGTCAGAAGCTCTAAATATTCTTCAAGCTTAGGTAGTAGACATAATGATAGTCATCCAGCAACAAATTCAATGAAATCAATTTAACCTTGCAGCAGATTTGGTTTTTTTTGTCAGAATGTATGTGAACCTAAACCTTGGAGAATTGAAAACTGTACAAATATTATGGATCAGGAGAGGAAAAAAATTCAAATACATAGCAAGTTATTCTTGCTTGCGGCAATACAGTAACTGTTTTTTTCTGCTTTTCAAATTTGTTTCTTATGAAGACATTATAAGAAACAAAATCACCAAGCAAAGCATTTCACATCACTGACCTGCTTCTTGAATCTTAACATAAGCATGTGAACAAATGATGATGTATGGAAACTAATGCATCATTATCTTTCCTACAAACTGCAAGAATTAAATTACAAGAAAATTCTAGTTACAAGATCACAAATCACCTCGTTCCCAAGCTTCTAGCCTGTCATCTAACACTGTGGGCACCACTTGATCACTTGATGTTAAAACATCTGCTACAGGAAAGCGGGCAAAATATGGAAGAGGATTCTGTTTCATGAGATTGGGACCAAAACAAATGAATTATTAACAACTTTCAAAGATAAGCATCATGCAAATAAATGCAACTCAAATAGAGGCCACATTTTAATTTTCATGACATTACCAATAGCCAAGAAATTGATATAGCAGGAGGAGCAGGGTTCACAGAAAAAACTGGCATTGCCACCATGGAAAGAAAATGGAATTTATTCCTTTTTTAACTCGGTTAAATACACCTAAGCTTTTATAGTATTTTACTTGCATTTCTTTCTAATTTTTAAATGACATTATTGAGACAGAAACTCTGAGATGCATTAATGATGACCATTTTTTGATAGAGCATCCAACAAAATTTAAACTAAAAGTTAATTCATTACAAATGAACATTAATGGATTTCAACCTGCAAGCAATTGCCTTCAAAATGTCAATAAATTGCAATCAGATTTATCAAAAAAATTGGTAACTAATGAGGGACCTTATGGATAGAAAATCAAAACTATGGTATGTGGATAATTTGAAAGCTCAAACCAACAGCTACTTGCATAAAGCCTGCTTTTAACACGATCAATGAGTTGTCATTTTTAAGGATCACAATTCCAATTGAAAGTTTCCAAATATACAATTTTACCACCTCACATTATGTCCACTTAGAGGCTAAGTTACTAGGATACCTATAGGATTATAGACAAGAAAAACAAAAATTGGAACTCTAGTATTTAATAAGGTACAGATGCAACCCCCCACACAGAGACAAATATTATACGCACAAATATATAATAGTAATAGATATTGTATAGGGAGGAGTGGAAGGAAGATAAAGCAAACTTCAGTAAAATAGGTCTCGTCCCTCCAGGTTAGCAGAAGTTAAATTTATTGGAGTCTCCTAAGGAAAACTTATAACATATGAAGCAGAAAGCTTACTTCAAAATGTCAAAGGCCGAATGCTTGTGCTGTTCTCATTAAATATATCCATGACTACAGATAGCTGGCAGAAACAAGAGGATTAGATGAAAATGACCATCAATTTTGTCATCAAATGCCTAGGGCAAATGCTTGTGGTGTTCTCAAGAAGGAGATTCTTTGTTGATAATTTAAGGAATGTTGAAGGACATGGTTCCAAGCTGAAGAAAAATATTATAGCAGAAGCTGAAAAAAGTCTCTTTATGCGTTTGGAGGAGATATCATATAATTGTTATTACAGGTAGGCCAAGAGGCCCATAGACTTCCTAGTACATAAAAGGCATTGTGCACATGATCACTGATACTGTGTAATAATGATCCACATACTTGGGTGGATCTCGTGGAGGGCTTCAAAGGATTCTATTGACACTATCACACCTCCAATCACCTTCTAAAACAGTTTCAAAGTTCAAACAGAGCATGAATGCAGGTAGAGGCATGGCAGTTCTGTAAGCAAATTCATCCAGATAGGCAGCAAGGGCATCTAGCTTGGAGAGATTTTGAACCAAATTCTCAAATTCATACTCAAAATATTGGATGGGTTCACTTTGAGTGGTCTGAATGATTTTAGATACAGCAGATCTGGAGTTTAGGCAAGTCTGAAACATAATCCAATGTCTATAGCACACAAACATCACTCAGCTTAGAAATATAAAAATGTACCTTCAACCAAAATCGTGTCTATGTCAAATATCAGTAGCTGAGAACTAAAGACAAAAACATTGTTCACGAAGAAAATTCTTGACAAGAATTTGAGGCATTCGTCTAGAGGCAGTAGGAACTATGAGGTAATCATTTGTTTTGCATTTCAGCTTGAATGTTAGTTGAGATCCATTTTCAAAAGGTTTTAAAAGTTATTGTCACGCCAAAAATTTTGTATTTCTAACAGCTTAGCAAAGTGATAACATCGTGCCATTGCCAGGAATAAACAAATAAATGATATTAAGAAAAGAAAAAAAATCTGAAACAAATCGGCATACAAACATTACCCAACTTGGTAAAGAAATGTACCTTCAACCAAACCATGTCCGTGTCACAGATCAATAGCTCAGAACCAAAGGACATAAAGACATTGATCAAAAATACTTTTTCTCGTCCCATCTTATGAAATGTAGGCGACCCCCAACCAGCATCAGCTGTTACCATTTTGCTGCCCATATCAAAAACTGGAATTCCTTTCCAATACAAAGCCTCCACAACTTTTTCATCCATTCCACCTGAAAATAAATGATCACAAACATCACTTTACCCATCTATAAGACATATTGATGACCATTGACCAAATATAATA
>VDFB02291237.1:0-120304 GCA_007258455.2 Sequoia sempervirens | reverse complement strand
GATGGAAAATCGAGCTGAATAGTCCACTTAACATTTAGAAAGACCTTAATTGAATTATCAACTAGGGCTAAAAGGTATTACACTTTATGGAATATCATAAGACTGCAAAATAGTAATGAATTAAAACTATCTATATGGCTACGAGTACCTATAGTATAAGACTGTAGCTAACTACTGTTCAAAAATGAATGCTAGAGATTAACTAAACTATTAACTAAACCTATACCACACTCTAGAGTACAAAAACTTAATTGATTACATCATTATGAAGTAAGAATTATTGATAATTGTAACATGAAGAATCTATCTAACAATCATATAATTATGAGGTACAATAAACTAAGAAGAAATAAAATAACTAAAAAGAAAGGAGTGAAGGATAGTTAACTTGAGTGGCCCTTGCTCAAGTAGTTGTCTTCAGTAATCTAAAACCAAATCTAACTCCTTAGATCCAACTCAATCATAATAACTCAAATTCACTCATTGCACAAATTTAAATATCGCATAAGATTCTACTAAAATATCTTATTCATGAAATTATAATTGCATAATAAACATGGTCTGCATAACAACTAAAAACCAAAAGTATATGGTAATTGTATTCCCCATAAAATTATAAACTAACTAACTGGCTAAGAACTAGATAACTAGCTAACCTAAGCCTCAACCTCTCAGCTAAACATATAGGCATGAGGGAGCTTATTCAAAATAGGACTCTAAACTAAAACCATTAATTACCACTCCTTGAATTTTAGAGTGTGATAAATATTCAGTTAAATCTAACTGCAACTAGAAAAGAAGAAGATTCCAAGTTGGATTGTGACTTTGTGTAACAAAATTGGAATGTAAAACACTCAAAATCAATTATGTTAGAATCCCAATTGTAATAGGGTTCTTCCTTCTCCATTTTCTTTATTGAACTTCATAATTATGCACTATCGCCTTCATTAAATTCATCCATGTTGTAGTTATTGCACTTAGTTTATTATGGAAAATCCCTTATTTTTCTATCTAGGGACTCCTTCATCTATGAGCTACATCCTATAGTTGATATGGGCTACAATGTCTCCTCTAGCTACAAGGTATTAGTTCACAAAATATGCACACAATACTAACAACCATGACTAATCACAGATATCCAATCACAATTCATACATATTCACACATAAATCATGCAACACCATCATATCATAACCATATTTCCATATACTTAAACTAGGTTTCAGGTTTGCATATTAAGCATAAAAGATAGCATAATGTATGAACATGTATAGGATAAATGTCTTGGTAATGTCTATGAGCATGCATAAAAGATATAACAGCTAACTAATATATGGACTCATCAAACGGTTTGTTGAGAAGGGCCCTAGGGTTTCCCAATAGCCACTACAATAACATGTAGGATGTATTTTTTCCATAATTTATTGAATGTCAGGGAAGGTGAATCCAAAAATGAATATTGGATGGGAGCTCCTCCATAGGATCAAGCCCTAAATTCTAGGGATTGATGAATAACCTTGCTTGGTTGTATAAATAAGGACCTTTTAAAACCATGTTTCGATCTACCATTCATAAAAACAAAAGTAAGAAATACCCATTCACAACTAATATAATTTCCATATCACCTTTAGGGTTGTAATTCTTCCTCACCCACAACTCCAAAAAGGCCATGGGAATACAAATACTCTTGAACTTGTAAATTAATTCATGCTTTGATAAATAAAGCTCTTCCTTAGTTATGAAATCAAGGTTAATCACCATAATAGGTTTTGAACACAAAGAATACTGAGAGGAGAGGTGAATCAGTATTCTACTAAACTAGTTGATTGCCAATCATCCAATTATCGCAATGTATCTTGCTACAATAGTAAGTGAGAGCATGTAAGTGAACATATGATTGTTGGCAACTCAAGGGCAGACACCTGAGAGGGGGGGGTGAATCAGTTGTCAATTAATTTCAAACTTATTCAACTTATTAACCTTATTCTCATATTTGATCATTAATCATGAAAGAATAAATGAACAACACATCAGAATCACACATAACACCAAGATTTTTATGTGGAAATCTTGTTAGGGGAAAAACCATGGTGAAGGTCAGTCCACAAAATTATACACTGTTAAAAGTATAAGAAAATATGAATGAGGAATGCACATGCATTTACGCACACTGCCTAGAGCTTACTTCTCAAATACAAATAGGCTTACTACCCAAAGGAAGACACACTTTCTTACAAAAGGTTCTGATTAAATCCATCAGATTTTGAATTGAGAAAAGTAGCATCTACTAATTCCTAATTATAGTTCTGGTTAAGATCATGAACACTTCTTCACTCTTCTTCACACTCTGCTCTACCTTGGAATGATCTGTACATTATTGGCACACAAGGCTCACACACTTCGCACACACATGCCTTCAAATAATAAAACAATCGCTCTTATATATCCGCAACAAGAAATTACATCACTATAAGTTGACTTCAACAAAATAATAAAATGAATATAAGCAGTCAGCCCAAATCAATAAAGATTATTCATGCGAATCAACCAAGGCTGACCAAAACATAGTGAAGACTGAAAAAAAACATCCTCAAACATGAACCACTTCAATTAATTACTCCTCGAAGATCCACAACACGCTTCAACACCTAGTTGACCAAGATCATGAAAAACATGAACATGCAAGAGAAAATATCGGATCGTGAGCACAATGATCAATGCAAACATGCAACATAGACAGAGAATGAACCAGAAACATTCACAAGCATCATGAAACACTAGAGAGGCATCGGCAACAACTGAACTAACTGAAATCACATGATATTCATTCAGGAACACAAACTGAAGTAACAAAAAAACTATCAAAATACAAATCTTCATTACTTGATCAAATCTTCACACAGTTCTCTAAAAATTGACATGGATAAACTAGATATACTCAACAATAAACACTTTAGTCATAACCTCTAAACAACAATGTACTGAACACACCAACAAGCTGAACTTTACTTCACCACTGACAACCTGTAGCACTTCTTATTACAATTTTCTCAATATCCTTGACATATATAGCTTCTAATGCAACAATACTGATAGTGTTGACATTAGTGACAACCACATATCAGCAACACACCACAACATCCAACAATCTCCCCCTTTGGAATTGATGACAACACATGATGTGAAAAATACCATCAACACAACTACACTTACTTCTTAGGTTTTGAATCTTCTTTGCTCAACTCTTCTCCCACAATGATTTTTCACATAACCCTTCTCCCCCTTTGACATCAATGGAAAAGGTATCTTCTATGCAATCTCTAAACCACATATTTGAACACCTAAACATTTGAACATCTGACTACTCCCCCTAAGTAGCAGGCACCACAACACCAATCCAGATCAAAATATGATCATGAAATGCATGGATTGATGCAAATCAATGCATCCTTAGTTCTAATTAGGAGGGGTAATCACCCCTAACTTCTCTCTGAGATACTCAAAATTGTCCTTAGGAAACGACTTGGTAAATATGTCTGCAATATGCTCCTTAGTAGGCACATACTCCAATTTGAATTCCTTTTCACTTACTTTCTCTCTCAAAAAGTGAAACTTGATAGATATATGCTTGGTCTTGGAATGCAACACTGGATTCTTGGATATGTTAATAGTACTTGAGTTATCATAGAATATAACAATAGGCTCATCATACACAACTTTGATATCCTTCAACATCTACTTCATCCACAACACTTGAGTACAATTATTTGCAACAACAATGTATTCAGCCTCTGCAGTAGACAAGGAAATGGCATTCTACTTTTTTCTTAACCATGAAATCAATTTATTTCCCAAGAAGAATGCTCCACCACTAGTACTTTTCCTATCATTCACATCTCCTTCCCAATCAGCATCAGTAAAGGAACTCAAATTAAGATCATCATCTTTAGGATACCATAGACCAAAATCAACTATCCCCTTCAAGTATCTGAAAATCCTCTTCACAACAGTCACATGAGATTCTTTAGGATCAGCTTGAAATATTGCAAAAATGCGTACAACATTCATGATATCAGGCCTAGTTTGAGTCAAATAAAGCAATCCACCAATCATTGATCTTATGTAGTCTAATTTTCCTTTGGAGAATCATCATCAGTTGTCAACTTGCATCTGGTCACCATGGGTGTACCAACTGGCTTTGAATCTACCATACCAAGATTTTTCAGCGATTCTTTCACATACTTGGACTGAGATATAAAGATCCCTTTATCTAACTAAGTAATTTGCGATCCCAAGAAGAATTTCATCTCTGTAATCATTGAAATCTCAAACTCATTCTACATCTCATTAGCAAAGTTCATGCACAAGCTATCATCTCCTCCAAATATGATATCATTAACAAAAACTTCAACAATCAAATATTTATCATCATTCTTGAAACACAGATTATTGTCCATAGTACCTTTGTTAAATCCAAGCTTCACCAAGTACTTATCCAATCTAGCATACCATGCTCTAGGGCTTTGTTTGAGTCCATACAATTCTTTCTCCAATCGTCAAGCCATATCTCCTTGATCAATCAACTATAATCCATCTAGTTGCTCAACATACACCTCTTCTTCCAAATTTCCATTTAGAAAAGCAGACTTGAAATCCATTTTATAAACTTTGTAGTTTTTGTAAGCAGCATAAGCAAGAAACAATCTCACAGCTTCAATTCTAGCAATAGGGGAAAAGGTTTCTTCAAAATCAATACCTTCCATTTGTGAATATCCCTTACATACCAATCTTGCTTTGTTTCTAACCACTTCACCTTGTTCATTCAGTTTGTTTCTAAAGACCCATTTAGTTCCAATTACATTCTTATCCTTAGGTCTAGGAACAAGAATCCATGTATCATTCTTTTCAATTTTTTGGAGTTCCTCTTTCATTGCTTCAACCCAATGTTAATCTTTGCATGATTCATTCACATTGTTAGGCCCGGTCTTTGAAATCAAACAAAATTCTTCTGCAATCTTTCTCCTAGTCTGGACACCTTTTTTCTTATCACCTATGATATGATTCTTTGAATGATTCAATCTTAAATACCTTGGAGTCTTCTTAGAATGTTCTTCAACTTCAAGCTCTTCTAATCTCTCTTTTGTTCTTCCACCAGTTTCTCCTTCCTCTTGATTTTCTTGATTTATTGGAATGATTTGGACTTGATTTGAAGTTTGACCTTTTTTTGTACTATCATTTTGATCATCAGAATCATATCCACAGGTTCTAGATAGTGTACCAAAGTCTTCATCAACCTTAACATTTACACTTTCAACCATTTTCTTCAATCTTTTATTGTAACACTAGTAGGCCTTACTTTTAGTAGCATAACCTAGAAAGATTCCTTCATCATTCCTAGCATCAAACTTTCCTATATCTTCATCTCTTTTGATATAACACTTGCTTCCAAAGATCTTGAAATATCTAACAATAGGTTTTTGACCAGTCCATAGCTCAAAAGGAGTCTTACCAGTATCACCTTTGATTTGTACCCGGTTAAGTGTGTACACAATAGTACTCACAGCATCTCTCTAGTAGATATGAGGTACATTTCCTTCCAACATCATGGTTCTAGCAGCATCTAGAACTATTATGTTCTTCCTTTCCACAACTCCATTTTGTTGAGGGGTCCTCGGTGCAGATAACTATCTCTTTATTCCATTCTCTTCACAAAAAGAATTAAACTCATCGGAAGTGAATTCACCACCTTCATCTGATCTCTGACACTTAATCTTTAGACCTGTCTCTGTCTTAACCATAGCCTTAAAAATCTTGAACTTTTCCAGAGCTTCAGATTTCTCCCTTAAGAAAGTAGCCCACATCATCCTTGAATAATCATCAATAAGCAACATGAAGTATTTGTATCCTTGTAAACTTCTAGTTCTAGCAGGACCACATAAATCAGTATGCAAAAGATCCAACAATCCATTTGAACTTTGCTATTTACTCCAAAATGAAATTCTTGTTTACTTTCCTAACTGACATTCTTTGCATATTGCATTAGTAGGTTTCATCAACTTAGGAAGATCTCTCACAACCTTAGTGGAACTTATCTTGACAATATTATCAAAGTTAACATGGCACATTCTCCTATGCCACAACCAGCTTTCATCAATTTGAGCAATCAAACAACTTTTACTAGCAGGATTTAGGTGGAAAATATTACCTTTTGTTTTTGTACCTGATGCAATCACATTTCCAAAATTTCCCAATATTTTGCACTTACCATCTATGAATTGAAGATTGTATCCCTTATCAACCATCTATCCAACACTCAAAATATTATGCTTTAAACCTTCAACATACAAGACATCATCAGTATTATACTTACCATCAAGATAAATGCATCCTCTTCCATGGATCACACAAGTTGTATTATCACCAAATCTCACAACACCACCATCATACTTTTCCAAACTCACAAACTTACTTTTATCTCTTGTCATATGATGAGAAAAACCACTGTCAATTACCCATTCATCTTTCTCTTCAACTCGAGCAGCTAGGGGTTTCTCAACATTTGTACAACCAGTAGATTTAGTAGACACATGACTAATTTCCTTGATAGCAATAAACACAAATTCATCTTCACTTGCATTTCCTCTATCAGATTCATCATCTGTCACACCTTCATCAATAGCATAGTAACAATTCTTTTGGAATTTAGGCTTGGAAACTCTCTCAAGACACCTTAATGCAAAATGACCTATCTTATTGCAAGAGAAACATTTAATAGGCAACTTTCCTTTATACTTACCTTGTCATCTGGCTTCTCTTTTCACAATCAATGCTTCAAGTTCTTCAAGCTCTCTTTCTTCTTCATCGAGTTGTCTTATTTCATCCTCATACGTGAATGTATTTCTAGATGAACTTTCACCTAGATCATATCTTTGTTTATCTCTTCTAGAAGTAGTGGCCTTGAATGCAGATTCAACCTTAAGAAGTGCATCACCAAATTCGCTCAACTCAAAAGTAGTAAGCTTACCAATCAACATATCTCTAGTAACATTTGTCACAGTTCAGAGCTCTTAAATAGCACTAGCCTTGAATTTGTAGGTATCAGGAAAGGATCTAAGTTCTTTAGCAATAATATCAGATTCATCTATCTGTCCACCAACACATCTGATACCACACACAAGTTTATTCACTCTTTACATAAAAGTAGTAACATTTTCATCATCACCCATTTTCAACTTTTCATATTTCCCTTTTAGACTTTGTAGCTTAGCAATCTTCACATTAGCATCACCTTCATACAAGGTCTCCAACTTTTTCCAAATCTCATAAGCAGTCTTCAAATCCATCACATTTGTCATCTCAATATCAGTCAAAGCACTCAACAACACTTCCTTAGCCCTAATAATATACTCAACATAAGTACTATTTAGTGGAATAACATATATATTTTTTGTAATGCTCCAATAGCGTTCACCAATGCATCTCAGATGCAACTCCATTCGAGTTTTCCACAAGGAATAATTTGTTCCATCAAATCTTGGACTATACTTCTTATAAGTCACCATCCCGAAACACCTCAAGTTGTTAAACTTCTTCCAAGGAACCTGCTCTGATACCAATTGTTGGCAACTCAAGGGTAGACAACTGAGAGGGGGGGTGAATCAGTTGTCACCGAATTTCAAACTTATTCAACTTATTAACCTTATTCTTAGATTTGATCATTAATCATGAAAGCATAAATGAACAACACATTAGAATCACACATAACACCAAGACTTTTATGCAGAAACCCTGTTAGGGGAAAAACCACGGTGGAGGTCAGTCCTGAAGATTATACCCTATTAAAAGTATAAGAAAATATGAATGAGGAATGCACATGCATTCAAGAACATTGCTTAGATCTCACTGCTCAAATACAAATAGGCTTATAATTTCCCAAAGGAAAACACACTATCTTACATAAAGGTTCTAATTAAATCCATCAAATTTTGAACTGAGAAAAGTAGCATTTGCTAATGCCTGATTATAGTTTTGATTAAGCTCATGAACACTTCTTCACTCTTCTTTACTCTTCTTCACACTCTGCTCTGCCTTCAAATGATCTGTATATTATTTGCACATAGGACTCGCACACTTCGTACACACATGCCTTCAAATGATAAAACAATCACTGTTATATATCCACAACAAGAAATTATATCACTATAAGTCGGCTTCAATAAAATAATAAAATGAATATAAATAGTCAGACCAAATAAATAAAGATTATTCATGCAAATCAACCAAGGTCGGCCACAACATAGTGAAGACCAAAAAAAACATCCTCAACCATGAACCACTTCAACTAATTACTCCTCAAAGATCCACAACACGTTTCAACACCTATTCGGCTGAGATCATGCAAAACATGAACATGCAAGAGAAAATATTGAATCGTGAGAAAAAACTAGAAACATCCACAAGCATCATGAAACACTAGAGAGGCATCCACAACAACTAAACTAACTAAAATCACATGATCTTCATTCAGGAACACAAACTGAAGTAACAAAAAAAATGTCAAAATACAAATCTTCATTACTTGATCAAATCTTCACACAGATCTCTGAAACTTGACATGGATAAACTAGATATACTCAACAAGAAAACCTTTAGTCCACAACCTCTCAACAACAATGTACTGAACACATCAAAATACTAAAGTTCACTTCACCACCGACAACCTATAGCACTTCTTAATATACAACTTCTAATGCAACAATGCTAGTAGTGTTGACATCAATGACAACCACATATCAAAAACACACCACAACATCCAACAAACATCACATAACACATAGACACTAGGATTTTTTACGTGGAAAACCCAAAGTGGGAAAAGCCATGGTGAGGATTAACTCACAATATATTTAACCAATTACAAGATATTACATGGAACATTTCCAAGACACACTGCCCTTGAAAGGCTCACAATCGGAGTACAAAGATATGACTTACTACCATAATACATAAATATATGGCTCACTACCAGAGATGTGAATTGAAAATAATGCAACTTCTAAGTGTTGAGTACAGTTCCAATTAAACTTTGAAAGATGAAAAGAATGCAGGTGTACAATAACTATCATCAACTACTAGATCACTTCATCACATATCTCACATCATCACTTATTTTCATCTCTCCCTATCTATCTCTCAAAAACATGCATACATCTATGTACATCTCAAATATATATATGTGCTCAATACAAAGATATTCCATATACACGTGGTTCATACATCAATTAGGTTAGCCTAATTGGATGTATAATTCAAAATATCTTGTCGGCCACAAAAAACTTCTTTGGTGCTCAAAACTAAAAATTCAAGCCACAATTTAGGTTGGCCCAAACCTAAAAGATAATCCTTCATGAAATGTGCACCTTAAGTCAGCCACAAGAGAAACAAAAAAAACTATAAGCCAAACTTGTGACATTTAAATCTTTCAACCTATTTAACTAAAATCGTTGATTCCCCAAACACAACTGCATCTAGGACTCTTGAAAAACATATCAAAATTGTATGATATGACATACACTTTAGAGAGATTCTAGACTATATTACTAGATTGGTGTAGCATGAACATATTTTACTGAATTGAGTAGATATTAAGATATAAAACAATGTTGGCATAAATGAAAACAAAGAAAACAAATTGGAGGTCTCCTTCTTCATTCTTCCAACAATATCCCCCTTTGTCATTGATGGAAACATGTGCCAAAAGTGAAACTCACTTCAAAACCAAAATTGCGCAACAACAAAAAATTGTTCAATTCCTCATACAACTCCCCCTTTCAAAAACATAAAACTAAAACCAAAAACCAAAACATTATTTATGTTGAACCTAAACCTTCAACCTTCTCCCCCTTTGACATAAAGGGAAAAGGGTAGGGAAACATAAATAGTCAATAACTGGAGGAACCTTGTAGTTCTTTGAGAATTTCTTCCCAAGTTGGCTTACCATCATCCCAAATCCTTTTAGCTCTGGTAAGAGACTTATGCAGAGATTCTAGTTCCACTAAGCATTTTTCTCCTTCTTTCGGAGTGGAAGGAATAATGTTCATCTTCTCCATTCTTTCTGCATCTATCAAAGAACTTGATATGGAGATGTGTCTGGATATTACTAGATCTCCAAGATATTGAAAGCATCTTATTGCATCTTCTTTTTGCCTTTGCAGAATGAAGAACTTTTTTTGAAGATCTATAATTGAATTCAATCCAATGTAATTTCTATAATCTACAACTTTATAGATTCTAGAGGCGTCTGTTAGTTGAGACTCAATTGATTCCATTAAGTCCTTGATACCTCAAGTGGAATTCAACCACTGCATGCAATAATAAAATAATAACTAGGCTTCCTCATCACATTCTTTCACTTCTTTCAAACTTTGCAACACACTATTATGTACAATAACACATTTGTCTTGTAGAGTTAGTAGTATTTTCTCTAGAAGACTTATCTTTGCATCTTTCATGATATGTACCTTAAGATTAAAAGCATATTCCTTAACAAAATCAATTGCACACTTTAGATCCTCAACCAGTGCTAAGGAATCATCTTTAGTAACACTAGGGGTTGTTTCCTATAAATCTCTAATGGCTTCATTTATCAGCTCATTCCCTTTCTGATAAGCTTCAATAGTCTCCTAAGTAATTGAGTTGAAAAGGGTGCCTCAAATATTTATTTTCTCATTCGACACAATCTTAGATAAATCTATATAGCTTGGATGTGATGGAAACTTGACTAGTTGAGGTGGTAGCACTTGTTGTAGCTTTGGTTGCCTTGTCAGTAACCCTTTGAGTGTGCTTCCAGATGATTCTCCGGTTGTCTTTGGTGGCTCAACAGCTTTGGGATTCTCTTCTACATTTCTTTTAGGCTAGGTGGCTTCCTTTACTTCTTCCTTCTTTTCTTCTTTTTCCTCTTCCATTTCTTTTTCCTTTTCTTTTTCTTTTTCTAAGGATTTTCTAGAGGATTTATCATTGTTTTCTTTCTCCTTATCCTCATCTCCCTTATCACCATTGTCCTTTTTTTCCTTGCTCCCTTCACCTTCATCTTTACTCTTCTCACCATTGTTTCTAGTGGATTCATGATGTTATTCAAGTACATTCCTGATATCATCCTTGTGTTGTTCTTCAAATTGTTTTCTTGTAGTATCTTCCATATCATTCGGAGGGGAATGATTATTTGAAACCTCATGTATCTCACCAACACATTCCAAGATTGGATGATCTATTGCTTCTATAACAGTAACATGCTCCTATGCCTGAGCTATATGGGATAAAGAACTGGTTCTTGTCCTATAAATTCTTCCCAAACTTCTGATTATGTCCTAATTTTCCTTTCTCACTCTTTCCATACTATTTGTCTCCTTTTTCATAAACATGTTAACTCTTTATTTAACTCTAAATAGAGTAGAACATTCTCTTAACAAATTAGCAGCCTCTTCTTGAGATAAAGAGAATCCATTAGAAACTAAGGCCTCATTTTTCATCTTTTCTTCATCATTTATAGCCTCTTGCCTTCTTTGTACTAACACTTTCCAATCATTATCAGTCACTTTCTTCTAGATTTTCTCCATACTCACATTGCAAATAAAAATGTAATGAATAAAAGAATTAATAACAATTTCTTTGTCTTCATCATTTACTTCATCATATAGTTGGGTAGTTGGCATAATATCTTCACCATCTATCATATTATTTACCAAAGCACCTAGATTTAAAGGTGGTCGATCACTTACCAAAGGCATGTCCTCCTTAGGATCATATGTGCCTACTTCAATCTTCTTTTCATGCACATGAATTTTGAAAGAGTCTTATTCCTCTATGTCTTCATCTATGGAAATATTAACTCTGGTTTATGCTTCCTCATGACTCAAAGAGGTGCTCCTTCTTTTGTTTCTTTTCAATTGTTACTCTTCTTGCAAACCAAGATCAATTTCTTCTTGAACAAGATCACTTAAAATTCTCTTCCTATTTTCTTTTTTCTTTACTCTTCTTCTTCTAGGTGTAGTAGGGGGTATGTGACTCCAGTTAGCTTCATAACTACATCATTTTTAATAGCTTTCAACACTAGCAAGGGTCCAATGGCACAAAGACTAGTTACATCTTATATCACCTCCTTGGTGATTAACTCGGCTACACTTGTCCACACAAATTTATCATGCACCCTACTTAGTTCCATCCTAAAAAATTTAGAGTCCATATCATTTGAAAAGTTAGGGAACGAGTTCTAGACATCCAACTTCTTTCGTACTAGGTTTTCATATTCAAGTTTTAGAGAAAAATCATCTCCTGTCAATTCTTCCATCCATAAATCCCTAAGTTCTTGATGGTTAAATTTTTCCAGCTTACTATGAATGTATGTTCTAGTGTCTTCAGTAGGTAAAACATTAACAGGGATGTGAGAGAATGCACTCAAGGGATCCATTTCAAATACCTTCGAATAATACCTTTGAAATTTTGGTCAGGGTCTCTTGGAAACTTCTTTACCATCATCAAAACAATATTTTACACAATATATTCTTGTGTCACTACTTGACACTTCTTCTTTTAGGGGTTTGTTATATTTTTTAGTTAGTACTTCCCCTAAAACCATTTCTGGGATTAGTTCTTAGAAGAGGTATCTACATCGGATGTAGATGTAGATGCATTTGATTCATTCTTATCCTAAAGATCCTCTTTTTTTCTCCAAATCTTCTCCATTTCCTTTCTAACTTCAGTAGGATCAAGCTTATTCATAGTTTTGTTCTTCTAATCTAGTTTATCTTTCTTCTCAATTTTTCTTCTATAGAATTTTGAAATGTGTTTGGATATTGCAGGTATAACATACAACATGTTTCTAACCAAACTGATTTGGATTTATCCTTGATTTGTACTAATTAGCTTTATGTCCAAAAGCATAGTATATATAGCAATAGCCTTGAAAAGATTGAGTCATTCTATCAATATTGAATATGTTCATCATTGCTTGAATTCTACACTTTGTAGCTCTATTCCCAAACTTATTGCAAGCAAAGCATTGTCCAGTAAAGAATCCAACATTCTAATTCATTCTATTCTAGTTCATTCTACTTCTACATTCAATTGCCCTATGACCAAATTTATTGCATGAAAAGAAAATGCCATTGAAAGATGGGTACCTTTGAGCATTAGGTTGTTGAATAGGAATCCTTATGGGATTTCTTCTATGATTCTTGATCTACTTGCCTTGAGTCTTCCTCTGATTGCTTATTTTGTTGAGAACCTGAGTTTCCTTTGAAATTTTTCCTTCTTCAAGTCCTAGACCGCCTTTATCCTTAGTTGGTTTCTAAAAAGAAATAAATTCATCAGAATTTGTGGTTCTTGCTTTGACTTTATCTTCATGAGATTTTTCCTTCACTAAGTTACATCTTAGTGTCACTACTTCTTGTTCAAGATTTTTACATTGATCAATTTTACTCTGGATTTCAGCTTTCTAAAATTCTTCAATTCTTTTCTTTTCTTCCACTTGCAGCTTTAGTCCGGTGATGTCTTCATTTTCCTTCTTCAACTGATCATTGACTTCTCTATGCCTTTCTTTGAATTTATTGATTCGTTCTCTTAAATTTTTTGATGCATTCATTTGCTTCTTTTAGGTTTTCCTTTGAAGATTCTTTCCCATCTTCACTTTTGTTCAGATCTTTTAGAGTAGCATGAAGTTCCTCAATTGTAAAGATCTCTTCCAGAGGAACAAGATACTTTTTATCAGCCATGTGTTCAATCTTCAAGATATTCCTCAAGCTATTAATCTTCTTAAAAGGAACCGAGCTCTGATACCAATTGTTGAACACATAGAATACTGAGAGGGGGTGAATCAATATTCTACTAAAGTAGTTGATTTCCAACCATCCAATTATCACAATGTATCTTGTTGCAACAGTAAGTGAGAACATGGAAGTGAACATAACATCACATAATGCATAGACACCAGGATTTTTTACATGGAAAAACCACGATGAGGATTAACTCACAATATATTATAACCAATTACAAGATAGTACATGGCACACTAGGGTGATCCCACAATAATGACTTACACTTTTTGGGACATGTTGATTTTTGCTGAAATCACATATTTTTAGAAAATATAATGATTTAAGCCTTGAAAAGTTTCATTTAAAGGATTACACTTGAAGATGGTTTGATCAAACCACCTTAGATCAAACCCCCTTGGATAGAACCCCACTAGTTTTAAACCATACCTATAACGGAGTCTCCTTTACACCTATCAAAATACTAATAAAAAACCACTTTTGATTTATCTTTTGGGGGATCAAATGAATTCATTTAAAAATTATTTTTTGTAAGTATATAGTCCTTATTATAAGCTTGCCAAAAAGTATAAGTTTCAATATATTTAATTTGATTATTATATTTATTTTTTATTTTTTGTGAATTTAAGTTTTTCACCAAAAATAAAGCTCTCTATTCTGCACATGTGTAAAAATAGCATATTATCATTTTTTTTTGAAAAATATCAGTGCACTAGATACCAATATCTCTGATCCAACAAAAAAAGAAAAAATGAATTTTGATACATACAAAAAAGGTTATGCTTTAGCCAGTAAATCATGTCTAAATTGTAACTGGTTTGACTCTAAAACTTAATTAAGAAAAATATATTCAATGAAATTCTATGAAACCAATTTCGTGCACTACATATCATAGTTACAAATATAAATTCAAAAAAATTAGAATTTTATCCTTCATAGAAAAAATGTTGTGTTAGCCAGTAACATCACTCTTTAAAAATGGTGTTTACTATTAAAAACTAGTTTTCGAAGGAGATGGAAAAAGAAGTGCAATCTAATTCCAAAAAAATTGAAAAAAATATATTTAGAATCTACAAACAAAATGTGACAAATCACTAGTTTGCATCATCTTCAAATTACTCATGGTTTAGCTGCTATAGGTGCATGAAAGTGAAGATTTAGTTAAAAAAAATTAGTTTAATGTCCAATTTGGCCAAAAATTGTAAACCAGTATTAGGGGATCATCCACTGCCAGGACACACTATCCTTGAAAGGCTCACAATTAGAGTACAAAGATATGGCTTACCTACAGAATACAAAAATATATGGCTCACTGCCAGAGATGTGAACTAAAAAGAATGCACCTTCTAAGTGTTGAGTACAGTTCCAATTAAGCTCTAAAAGATGAAAATTCCTATGCCAGAATGTAGGTGTACACCAACTATCATAAACTACCAGATCACTTCACATATCTCACATCATCACTACTTTTCATCTCTCTCTGTCTATCTCTCAAAAACATGCATACATCTATGTACATCTCAAATATATATATGTGTGCTCAATACAAAGATATTCCATATACACGTGGTTCATACATCAATTAGGTCAGCCTAATTGGATGTATAATTCAAAATATTTTGTTAGCCACAAAACAAAACTTCTTTGATGCTCAAAACTGAAAAATGCAAGCCACAATTTAGGTCATCCTGGACCTAAAAGATAAGCCTCCATGAAACATGCACCTTAAGTCGGCCAAAAGAGAAACAAAAAAAAAATGTAAGCCAAACTTCTAACATTTAAATCTTTCAATCTATTTAACTAAAATTGTTGATTCCCCAAACAAAACTTCATCTAGGACTCTTGAAAAACATATCAAAATTGTATGAGATGACATACACTTCAGAGAGATTCCAGACCAGATTATCGGATTGGTGTAGCACAAACATAGTTTATTGGATTGAGAAAATATTTAGGTATAAAACAATGCTAGCATCAATGAAAACAAAGACAACAAATCAGAGGCCTCCTTCTTCATTCTTCCAAAAATAGGGCACTATCTACATTTCTCCAAGAATTTGTTGGGTCATGGATGACCCATAAGTTTGGGAATTTTTAGGCTCCACTATTACCTGTAAAAACATTGACTATATGTTTACGGTTGGTGAAGAGGACTCTCCATTCAGAGCATCTTTAAAAGATAGGTTTGGGGGGTCCCTTTAACCCCCAATGATCTCCATGTAGGAAGTTTTTGCTAAAACTTTGAGAAAAGGGAACTGAAGTTCTAAGATAACATGGGAACAATACCTCAACAAACTCCTACAATAAAAAAATATACCCAAACACCACATATAGGTATGTTGTGTGAAAAAATAATGCTAACACCAAGAGAGAATGCACAAACTAGTGCAATCCTTACCATCAATTCACACATATCAAAAAAGAATAAATAAATTTCCATGTAGGGGATGAGTACAACCCAATTCCATAGGGCCATGAGGATCAAAGGAACCCTCATAAGCACACCATATAATGCCTGGGTTTGTGTAGAAACCTCCCTCCACTGACCATTCTACCTTGTGTATTTTCTTTATTATTTTATTATGATGAAATGAGATATATTAGGGAGTCTCTCTATAGAGGAGAATGGCTCTTTCACAAGACAACTATTATTATTGCTATTTGTGAATGGTGATCCTAGACCCACACAAACACAAAGAAAAAACACATTATTAGTCCAATATGCAAGTTAGAAACAACATTCACCATGAAATTCATTTGAGACATAAAAAATAGGAAATAAGTGAACACAAGTAATAAAGCCATTAAATCCTATTTTAATGTACAAACTCTCAATCCCATGGGGGAATTGGTGTCATTTTGATCTGGAAAATGGTCCTTTGCCAATTCCTTGCAAGCTTGATGATCAATGGTGAAGATTTGATGCTCCTTGATGAAATTTCTTCATAACCTAGCTATGAAATCATGAAAATGGATGAACTTGATTCAAAACATGAAGATGATAATTTTGCACAAGTTGTGGATGAAAATACCTAAGATTGTGGATGAGCTTGTGGATCCCAAAATCAAAAGAAGAGCCTTCTATTTATAGAAGAGAATGATGGAGGATGAGGCAAAATGGAGGAATGTGGGATCAAACACCAACCAATAGCACAATGCCACTTGTCAACATGTGAGTGGAAAAATGTGGAGCACATTTGGATGAATGTGCACATTAATGAAATTAGGTGGAATTCAAAATTGGAGAAGTGACAAGTTGGAGGGAGAGAAGAAATGAATTAAATGCCACTTGGCTCAAGAAAAGGACATGTAAGAGGCCTTTAATTCCTTGTTGGATGGACAAGTAGTTTTGGGGGAAAATTTCAAATTTGGGGAATATTCCATCTTTTTATGCCTTTTTGAATGAAAAAGGAAGATTTATAAATTAATTAAATTGATTTTCATGAGCAAGTTGCAAAAGCTAGAGGATTTGATGGATTAATATTAGGATTAATTAGGATTTGATTAATTAGATGATAATTAGCTGATTTGACACTTTGACTTAGATTTTAAGATTTAAATAAAGCAAAATGAGATGAATAATGATTTAAGAGATTTAATTAAATAAGGGTTAGATTTATTTAATTAAAGGGGGAGATGATGTTAGATTCAAATTAAATAAAGATTAATTTATTTAATTTTAAAGGAGAATGACTTTAGAAGATAATTAAATAAAATTGGTTTATTTAATTAAAGAGATGATCCTAGAAGCTAATTAAATAAAATTGATTTATTTAATTAAAGAAGAGAATATGATGATTTAATAAAAAAATGATTTATTTAATTAAAAGACGAAATGTGATGAATTTAATTAAATAAATATTAATTAATTAAATGATTAGTAAAGAGGATGATTCGAGATGAACTGGTGTTAGTGATCAGGATCAGGTGTATAGGATAAATCGATACATTTTTTCGTGTCTACACTATTATTCATGAATTTATTACCAATCAAACATTACATTTTAGATTTACCAAAACCCTCCTAAGTCTCAGCACCAAGATATAAGAATATAGTCAAAGTGCATATGATAATTTTGAAGTTTTAAGGTTTAAAAATAAAATGAAAATAATAAAATATTATTTAATAATGTATTTAATGCAATAAAACCAACTTAAATAACCTAAAATAATTTCAATTTTTTCACAAAATTATTCATTTTGACTATCTCTATTTGGTAGTGATAAATTTATTATTTTGACTTGAAAAAATCATGAAACAAGCATACATGTGCATTTTCCTTAATTTCTATTGGGACTATTGAGGACTAGGGATTGATTAAATATGAAACAATGTTAAATTACTGTCATAAAATTGTGTTTATACTTGGCATGTGGTACCATGTGCCCTCTTTGTTTCCTAGCATATGTATATGTATTACCATACCTTACATCTATTTCCTTGTTTGGTATTATTGTTTGGAGGGAATAATGGGAAAACAAATTATTTTTTGGGGAATCTTCATCTCTTTGCTCTCTTGGACATTAATTTCTAGGTATGATTTATTCTTTTGTCTTTCCTTCCAAATAGAAGGGAATAAGACACAATTTTGTTAATTTTTTTTTTTTATTGGTAGAAAGGGTAATAAACTACAAATTTATTTATTTGTATGCTATAATACTTGATATCCTATTAACATAGTGTGACATTTAGTAGAGGCATTTATTTAAATTCTAAAGATCTGGAATATTCAATTGTCTTGCCTTAGCATCCAAGTATAGCATTAGATAATTAATATTTGTATTTGTTTGAATATCAAAAGAAGGAAAAATGGAAATAGGGAGGGTTTAAAATAGTGATAAATCAGGAAATTAAAACCATATTAAACTTAATTTTAGCTTTAGGATCTAAAGTATTTAATCCATTATTGAAAGTGTAAATTATTTTTCCATGAGTTTAGAATGTATTTCCACATTCTTTCACATGAAATAATTTGGTTACTTTATGTAAATATTTACAAACATATGTACATATGATACATTATAGGTAATATATAGGCTCATGTATCAATATATACTTATATATAGCTAAATGCATATATGTGCATATGAATGTAAATGTATTATACATTTACACCTATGTATATTTGTGTTTCTATACGCGTGTATGAATATTTACACTCATACTATGCACATATGAATCTAGATATACAACAATATATAAATACAAAAACCACTAGTTGTCCATTAATCAAGTTTTATTTTGTTGAATGTTAGGAACTTAGAAGAAAAGTTAATTATCCTTCTTTCTTTGGCCTTTTTATTCCAAGGCTTCTTTAAAGCATGTTGATAGGATGATAATACCAAGTCTTATAATAGTCCCATAATTTATTAAGCCACATTTTACAAGCTGCATTTTGACTATAATACTCATGCAAAATTTGTAAATATTTTGTATTTAGAAATCCATTCTTAACATGCATTATGAATCAACTATATAAGTTATAATTCACTAACCATAAGAGTTGAGAATATTTAATTATTTAAAAGATGAATAAAATCAGTTACAAATCACTTTTTACATATGTAAACATCTACATTTTCTTCCCAAATATGTGTATTTTATTTTAAAAAATATGACATAGGATTCAATAAATTCATAATTTAATAATAAAGCTATCCATGTGCATAAATAGGTTCTATTGTGGTAATTAAAGGAAATTATTATGCCAAGGATATTCATTCAAATCGTTATACAATTAACTATTTAAGTTTTATCTCTACCACTTCATGGTGTTAAAGGATAGTGAATTTAGATACACGGTGCTTGTTAAAACCTGAGGTAGGAATGCATTTATGTTAGTAATTTCATAATAGAACATATATTCATACATGCATATCATTATTTGTTATACCTTTTTCGATGGGTCAGGCTACTCAGATCGAGTAGCACGGGGAAGCTTATTGCTTTGTGGTAGGGTGAATGCTATTTCAATGATACTTGTTTTGTGGTCTCACAACATGCCCCATTTTTCTCTTCAGCAAAATGTGGACCCCCTCTTTTTCTGCTGCTTTTCCCTTCATTTTATTTTTCTTGCTTTCGTGTGTTTCTTTTGAAGGAAATTATAAAATGGTGAGTTCTTGATCCAACTGTCTGGCCCCCACTTAAGTTCTTACTTTTCCGAATTTGGAATCTTTGTAAAATATTTTCCTCAACCTTATTGATTCACCAAACCCTTGGGTCATGGGTACCAATGTCATTTCTCTAAGGATGTTGTATCTTCGCAAAGTTTCACTTTTTTCCCAACCGATAGTCGCACTCGGTAAGTCATCACCCAAATAAAATTGTCCCGGTGCGTGTATTCCCTCTTTGCTGGTTAACTCGGTAGTGGATTTTCTTTTCCTAAGAATCAAAGACCAGAAATTTTTTGCAAATTTTATTTTGAACCAATTTGGTCTCGCTATCATCCAATCCCAAGTTTTCCATTCCACCTAGTTCTCATGAACCCGGTGGGTAAAAGTCTCAACCCCCATTAATTCTTCAAATTCTGGTGTCAAATGATTCAAACCTTGATTGTTAATTGTTAAGTATCCAAGATGATGTTGCCTCTAGGGCCTTTTGCCTCGTAAGAATCAAAGTGATACGTAAGTTTCCACATTAGCTTCCTACACCGCTTTCCTCTCAAATGGTGGGCCTCTGCACAAGAACCAAAGAGTTCATGATTTGAACCCTAATCATCCATTATTGCACCTTCATTCAGGATAATTAATGCATAGAAAAATAAATTAATGATGGTGGAAAATAACACACGTACTTGGAACCACCTCAATAATGTAGTTTCTTTCACAACACTCTACCTTGCGCCATATTACTCACCTGTAAGGACATTAAAGAATTAAAACCAAGATTATGGTGTGAAAAGAAAGGTAAGCCTCAAAAATCCAAAGAACATAGCTACCAAGAGTTTTGAGTTGCGTTCAAACAACTATTATAAAAAAAACTAGGTATGTTTCAAATAACTAAAATTCTATTAATTATTTTATGCATGTGTGGCTTAGGTTAAATGACATTACCACTAGTTAGGTCATTGAAATGTTGATTATTTTAAGGAATTTAACCTAATTGTAAACTGTGAATGTCATGAGTAGAAAAAAATTGTGAATTATTAAAAATGGATGGTTAAATTTAACCCTAACTCACACATAAGGCACATATTTGCTAATAATGCAAGAAATATAGAGAAGTATGAGAACTTCTAGGAAGAAGTTGATAGATGAGGAATTTGAATCCCCCATTTCACAGGTTGTATCAATCAGTGGGATAGTTACATACACTCATCTGAGAGGGTTCACTGACACTGACTTTGTTGCCCGAATTTGACAAGAGGGTGCCTCCCAATGCGCTAAGACTATCATTGCAAGTGGAATACATTTGGAAGAAGGGTTTCCACTGGAAATGGAAGCTCCTAAGCTAGTATTGGAGTGTCTGAATTGGTATGACCCAAACAAGAGAGTCATTGAGAAAGAAGGATGAGTCTATGTAGACCTCTCTGCAAAAGGAATCATATACACATTTGGGCTCCCCACATTCATATAGATGAATTTTTTGAATATGCAGGTCCTAGCTATGACATATCTAAATGTAGAAGAAAAAAATAAGAGGTTTATGAATGCAATATAGTGTCGAGAGACTATTACAAAACTAATGAGACAAATCCCAAGGTGTATGTTTATTCAGTATGTTCAGGACATAATAACCCTTCTGAGGAGGATTGTTGGACTCAAGGATGCTAGAAAATTCAATCCTTGGATGTTCAGGCTTATAATAAAAAATGCAAGGTCTTGTGCAAATTCACTAGGGGAGTTTCATCAACAACAAGCTATGGGAATAGATAATAACATTCCCAGACACCTAATGGTTCACCATGTCTTCATATATTATTTGTTCCTATACCCTGAGTGCAAATATACAAGGATTGAACAAAGTTAGTACCTTGATTGCTAATTGTTAAGTATCCAAGATGGATGTTGCCTCTAGGGCCTTTTGCCTCGTAAGAATCAAAGTGATACGTAAGTTTGCCACGTTAGCTTCCTATGTCGCTTTCCTCTCAAATGGTGGGCCTCTGCGCAAGAACCAAAGAGTTCATGATTTGAACCCTAATCATCCATTATTGCACCTTCATTCAGGATAATTAATGCATAGAAAAATAAATTAATGATGGTGGAAAATAACACACGTACTTGGAACTACCTCAATAATGTAGTTTCTTTCACAACACTCTACCTTGCGCCATATTACTCACCTGTAAGGACATTAAAGAATTAAAACCAAGATTATGGTGTGAAAAGAAAGGTAAGACTTAGAAATCCAAATAATGTAGCTACCAAGAGTTTTGAGTTGCGTTCAAACAACTATTATAAAAAAAACTAGGTATGTTTCAAATAACTAAAATTCTATTAATTATTTTATGCATGTGTGGCTTAGGTTAAATGACATTACCACTGGTTAGGTCATTGAAATGTTGATTATTTTAAGGAATTTAACCTAATTGTAAACTGTGAATGTCATGAGCAGAAAAAAATTGTGAATTATTAAAAATGGATGGTTAAATTTAACCCTAACTCACACACAAGGCACATATTTGCTAATAATGCAAGAAATATAGAGAAGTATGAGGACTTCTAGGAAGAACCTGATAGATGTGGAATTAAAATCCCCCTGTTTCACAAGTTGTATCAATTGGTGGGATAGTTACAGACACTCATCTGAGAGGGTTCACTGACACTAACTTTGTTGCCCAAATTTGACAAGAGGGTGCCTCCCAGTGCACTAAGACTATCATTGCAAGTGGACTACATTTGGCAGGAGGGTTTCCACTAGAAATGGAATCTCCTAAGCTAGTATTAGAGTGTTTGAATTGGTATGACCCAAACAAGAGAGTCATTGAGAAAGAAGGATGAATCTATGTAGACCTCTCTGCAAAAGGCATCATATACACATTTGGGCTCCCCACATTCATATAGATGAATTTGTTGAATATACAGGTCCTAGCTATGACATATCTAAATGTAGAAGAACAATACAAGAGGCTTATGAATGTAATATAGTGTCGAGAGACTATTACAAAGCTAATGAGACAAATCCTAAGGTGTATGTTTATTCAAGATGTTTAGGACATAATAACCCTACTAAGGAGGATAGTTGGACTCAAGGATGCTAGAAAATTCAAACCTTGGATGTTCAGGCTTATAATAAAAAAATGCAAGGTCTTGTGCAAATTCACTAGGGGAGTTTCATCAATGACAAGTTGTATGAATAGATAATAACATTCCCAGATACCCGATGGTTCACCATGTCTTCATATATTGTTTATTCCTATACCCTAAGTGCAAATATACAAGGATTGAACAAAGTTAGTACCTTGGGCAGAGAACCAGGGAATAATTTGATTTATGCTCATATGTACTAGATTACTATTCACGAATACCATGAGCATTACCATAGGGTAAGTAATGTGTTTTCCATGAAGCTGGTAAGATTAATGGAAGGAGACAAAGCCAAAAGATTGTCCTTAGAAGCACAGAGTGTCATTCGGCTGGTTGGGGGTTGCTATATCCAATTTCCCACTTTCACCTATATTAGAGTGGAAGGATTCAAAGGACAACTCTTCATGCTACCTAGGTATGCAACAGATAAAACGTTGTTTCTAAAACTGTGAGACATATGCAATTGTCTCATGCTCTTTTTGTGTAAGCACAGAAAAAATGTTTTGTCAAATTCCCTATCACAATCAGGAATTACAAATGTGTTGCGGCCAGAAGTGCTACTATGTTTGAGGAAATGTTGAAATGTTACAAGTTAGAGTATTTTACACTCTAGTAGAAAAATTATGTTTCAGAGGGAAACCTTGCTAGGCTAATAAGTGGGAAGTATGCTCATGTCTATGACTTGGAGGATTTTTGGCATAATTGTGATGATGAGCATGATATAAGGAAGTGGTCTTACTAGAGGTTGCCACTATCAACAGTAAGGCTTCTTGAAAGTCATGATATTCTAGAGCAACTGGATATAGATAATGGATAGGTATTGAATGCCATTTATGATACAATTTTTTGTTTTGATGAACCTATCCCAGACCTAGATTATACAAAGAAGGAGATAGTAACCATCAAGGAGATTTCTAAGCAAGTATTGACATACAATTAGTATTAGATTAATGGTTATGTTGAAGCATTGAAAGAAGATGGGATAAAACCCACATACCCATAGAATGATAAGAGAAAGAAATAGGTAGAAGATGAGTCAGGGTATGGAGGACTACTAAAAAGAAAAGAAAGATTCTAGAAACAAAGGAAACTAAGAAAATTAAGGAAGAAATTCTTAATACTTCAAGCTAGAGAGTTCCAGTGATGCCAACTAGCTAGCACAAAGAGACTATGGATAATCTAGCCAATGTAATGAAGAAGCCAAAGGTGGAATTTTCTTCTATATTAAATCTAAGAGCTTAGCCTATGACTGGAAAGGATGTGAGAATGTAAGAAAAGACATGTGCTAAGACAAGGTCTACATCGCAGAAGGTAGCAAATATATTTACTTCTCCACCCTCAGTCAATATGGCAACAATGAGACAAACTCTAGGAGGGACTCCTGTAATTCAAGAGGAAGGTCCTCAAACAACTAAAGAGGAAGTTAGAGAAAAATTGGATAAACTAAATCCCATGATGAAACAATTTGGAGAAAATAAATCTAAAAGAGATCCAGTGATGCAGCTAGTAGTGAAATAAGTACCAAATATAGGGTCATATCTTGGAAATAAAGATGAATAAGATTTTATAAGAGGATCACTCGCTCTTGAAGTGGGAAACCCTAAATAAATTGATGAAAGAAGAATAGAGGATACTACAGGATAAAATGCCATGGATAATATTGATAAAGAAGACACGGTTGATGATCAACTTCTGTGAGGAAGACATAAAGAAAATGTTGAGAAACCACAAAATTTGATAAATTAGGAGAAAACCAGGATAAGAATGAAGATATAGAGTTCTCACAGACCTTGGGAGGTGAATGAATAAATGAAGAGAATATTGATGTTTTAGGACAACATGAAGATAATTTTCCAAGGACTCATGCTGAGAATGTGGCAGGATAGGAAAATGTAAGTCTCAAAAAGGAAGATACAATGATAAACTAAGGTAATCCAGAATCCATGCCAGTGAGGACTAAGGATATTCAAGTTCTGGAGGTTGTGATAGGTAATGTTGAAAGTTCAAGAGAGGAATTTCCTGTACATGTCAATCATTAGGAATGATAAAATAATGTAGATGCAAAATAGAATGAAGAAGCACCTAACTAGCTAGTCAGGAAAATAGCTCCATCGTTGGAGCTGGAACTGGTGCCTCAATATCTTAGAAGTTTTATACAAGAAGTGGAAACCCCTAATAATAGAGTCAAATCAAAGACAAGACATGTTGTGAAGAGGAATGCAGATGGAGGGAGAACTCTCCAAATAGATACTCTAGTAGGAGATAAGACAAAGCATGAAATAACACCTAGTGATTATAGGGTAACAACAATTGATGTAGGACATTCATCCTAGGGATAGGAATTAGAAGAGATGGAAGTAAATGTAGAAACAACTATCACCAGAGTACAAAAGAATAAGCATAAGAAAGGGAATTAAAGTAATGGATTGCTTTTGTAGAGAGTTTCATCAAGTTGCTAGCCCAATCAGGTCAAACATAGACTAAATTGCCTAAAAATCTAGTACTCGTGTCTAAGGAGCAAGTAGATGCCATTACAATGCTTCACCACAAGGTAAGAATCATTGAAGAGTGGATGGAGTACTTGATAAGGCAAGGGGAAGAGTTAATAAAGGATGCAATTGGGAAGCATACCGTTGGTATGACAAATCCATAAGGCTTGAAGGTGAATGCCAATTTCACCAAGAATAGACTGATGTAGAGAGGAAAAAGCTAAAAGCTCTTCTTCAGACGGATGTTCGAGAGTTGGTGAATGAGAATATAGCCATAGAATAGGAAGTTTTGGTATTTGAAAATTGGAGAAAACAATTGAATTGGGAAAGTGACACTTTGTTGTAATGTGTAGAAGGATTTGAAAAGGTCATTGAGATGTGCAAGAAGTTGATAGATAAAGATGAGAGCTTTATTGAAATGATAGCTCAATAAAGTTATGATCCCTAGACTTTAGGATAGGATGATAAGGAAGTAAAATATTTCAAGGAATTGATTGAAAAGGTGAATAATGATTTTGTTTGATCTTTAAGTCAGTCGGTTATAGATGAAATTATAAAGTGTAGGAATGCTATGACTAAATATGAGATAGATATAATGTAGAGTAATGAAAACATCATTCAAATATTAGAAGAGTATGCTAGGCATAAATATAGTTGGAAGGTGATCCAAGGCATTCCAAAAGAATGTATGAATCAAGTGTTGATTTCTTTTCAGGAATATCATCAAAGGAAAGGTGAAGATGAGTCTTCAAACCTAGAGTTCAATGAAGAAGAATACGTAACTAGACATCAAAAGTTGAAAGTGTTGTGCATGGATGCAGTTTTGAAGTGAATTTTGTAGGTTTGTTCCTGGTCTCAGTAAAATTAGTTAGTCCTAGAGGTTTTGATGAATGCTGACAGTCCTATTTCCCATGCAAAGTACTTGCAACTTGGAACCTAAAATTTAAAGATTACTACTGATAAAGTAAAAATATCTTTGACTTCAAGCCTAAAAAGTTCTGATGGAAACTGTCACCTACCACATGTTGCATTTTAATTTGTTTCTCTGATTCTCTTTGATGGATCTAAGTTTAGACTCTTTGGGGCCTTGTTCCTATAAAGGTTTGTTTACTACTTTATTTTATTTTTTAAGTTCATAATTTGTGGATGTCAGAGAACCAAAACTTTTTCAAGTTTTGTTCTTTTCCCTATTTTCTATTCCATTCTAGATTAAAAAATTGTATGTTTTATTAGAAGTTAACTAATATTAGAGTGCATTTCAAAGTTGCTTCCTAATATGAAATCTTACGTAGATGATTTTTTGTTCCTATTGAACAAGATTGTGTGTTGCGGTGTTTAAGGGTGCATAATGACATTATCTGGTAGCAAATAATCCCCCTTTGTTTAAACTCTTGCATCATTCTATGCCTAGATATGAAGCAATTTGGTGACGTATGGAATGGTTTGCTCTGGTTTGGTTATTTCTTGATGCATGCATGGATAATACCTGGGAATTTTTTTACTTTTTTAGTAATTTTTTATGCTTTATTTTAGAATAGATGTTCTATATTTCAGAAAAAATTCCAAAAATGATAAATGCATGAAGTTTTATTTGAAATCTTTTGATTCCATAAAAATTATCAAATGCTTAATGATAAATCTACTTGAATACATGCAATTTATTTGAATTTCATGAAATATTGTTGCAAATTCTTTGATTTCATGAAGTTATTGAATGACTGGATTGAGATTGTGTTTCTATCTCTATGATACCAACCAAATCCTTAATGACCATTTACCCCTCATGTTTAACAAAAAAATACAACAAACCCTGAGTGAACCTAGTGCATCAAGGTTGGACATAAATGAGCCTTGGAATCAAACCAAGTTAGCCTTATTTTTAGGTTTCCAGGTGAACTCTTTCAAGAAAGGTAGGTTCCCATGGTACTCTATGAGAATTTATCTGTCTGTTGGTGTGCGACTAACATCCACGTCAACAATACTCTCTCTTCTTCAAGTTTTTGAAGGAATATTTTTCATAAATGATTTGTGATTGTAAAGATTAGGTCACAATGTAAATATTTAATATTTACTTAATTATGAACATAAAGTATTATGGTAAAAGGCTAGAAGTCCTTGTTGAAATTTGACTAGTGAACCCATTGGAAATATGGCCTATTGATTTTTTTGTAATGTATGATGAATTTTGTATTAGTTTTAAAATATATATTTAAGACTTAATTATGAGAATAAATAGTATTATGATACTTTAATTTTGGTTCATTGCTATTGTTGATAGTCATGTTAATGTTTTTTTTTTAATCAAAAGTGGCAAGCCACTATAATTTTATTAATATTAAAATATATATTTTATAGAAAATCTTGGTTCAGGTAGACATATGGTGGGAAAGAACCAAGAAGAAAACCCCCAGTTATAGTCTGAGTAAAATACTTTTACAATTCGAAAATTGGACCAACATAGTCAAAATGACTGTTACAATAGACTAATACAATCTCATTTCCTACCCAATACAAACTACTCCAAAAATAGAGGACTTCTTTGAAACTTTACAATTTCACCTCTGGACCAAATATCTGAGTGATACATTACATAAGATCATTCCCAATTCATGCCCAAAAAAAGGAATAAAAAAACACCCTATCATAATGTACAAACTACATATACCCCTTTAAAGCATATTACAGAAGCCAAGCCCATTACACATACATAGTCCCTTACCAAAAAACTACTAGGCTAGATACATACCAAAATTAGAAAGATGTTGATCTATTTCCTGCTCTTTGAAAGCCATTCATCGAGCTTTCTTCTATTTCCACACACTTTTCATTACACTGATGATCATAAGAAGGAATTGTTTTGTTGATATCTGGTATATAACGATAAAAAATTTTCCTATTTGCAACTTGTGGAGAGGCTAAAAGTTGCAAATCATGAACACGAGTATGGCTTCTCAAGAAGGGTATGTGCAGGATCATGATGGGCCAAAAAGTGGCAATATTATGGGTATTTGTAGGGTATGTGCCTGACGACTTTTTTCTTACCCAAAATTGATGAAACGAAAAGGGTTTTTAGAGGAGATTCTCAACTTTCCACCAATGTAAATTATGCTTTAATTTGAATTTAATAAATAATTATTATTTATTTTCTATTAGAATTACGACTAAAGTCCTGATCGATAGGCTGATTGAAAACCATTTACAACTTTCAAATGGTATCACATTTTTTGAATCCAAAACATGTGTCACATTCTATGCTTTACATACTATAGGATTAAAAAAAGAAAAAATAAATTTCATAAAGTTTTGACCAAGTTAAGGTGGTCAGACATACGAGTTTTTATATTTTTTAAAAGTTGTAATAAAAAAAATTCATAATTAATTATTTACTTGGAAAAAAATTACAAAAAAATATGAATCACATCCAGACATGAGTCCTCTACTTATATATAAAATCTTATAAAAAAAATATTATCATTTTATTATGGTTAGGGTGGTCAGACAGACACCTACTTTTTATTTTTTCCCTAAAATTTAAGTACTACTGCATTGAAATTTCAAATTTCACCAAATAGATTTTATTTATTTTTAAATAAACCTAGTAGTTAAGAAACTACATTCAATTTTCTACAAATTCTATTCTTACATATTTTTAAAATAATATAGATAACTTATTCAAATTTTTACGTCAAATTGCCTAACACTGATTTTTTTGAATTTTTTGCCACTTAAGGGCCTGTTTTTTCCATGATGATCCTGCACATACCCAGAAGGAAATTGCATGGTACTTTCATTTAAAATTATCAATCTCCTCCATTGAAACAACAAATTTATACTTGTTGAGAGCTTGATATAAATGAACTGAGGTATCATGCATTGTTGATAACAACATTCCTTGATAGATTTTTGCATACCTCTTCTTGTAATACATGATGTGTCTTGGAAATAGACCACCAATAAAACCTTCACCCATAGTAAATTCATATTGATGTACGTTGTGAAGCAAAGCACCATCTTCCAAGTATATACTAGCAACAAACTTGTTAGCAATTTTCCTCAAGACATCAAAATTTTGAACCAAATCCAGTATATTGGATAAGAAAATGGAGAGTAAATTAGTAGGGAAAATTAACCTTTGCAGTTTTGTGTGTAGAATGTCCTCTCCGATAATGACTTTGATGCAATTTAAAACATATTTGCACTTAACCTTAAATACTTTTTGCAGCTCGTCTTTGTCAATGCAAGTAGAGAAGGGTTCCCCCCATGGCTTTACTTTAACTGGCACTCTGTAATTTCTCACTTTAAATTCTAATAGCTCCATAAACCTGAAATCTCCATAGACCAAAATGAACACTATAAACCAAGACTTGTATGTTACAAATGAACATAGCAACAAGTTTATAACCAAATTTCACATGATTATCCTAGCGAAAGAATTATTGCAGATTGCACCTTGTAAGGATAACATGAATGTAAGTTTTCCAAATTTTTAAATCGGCTGCCAACTTTCAATTTATGATGCCAACTTTGTACCAAACAATTCTGCCAATGTACTAGTGATGATTCAATATTGTTACTTTCTAAAAATAGAAGTAAATTATCATTGATAAACAACCATCTAAACTGCCAGATCATGCTTTTCATGTTAATTTTTATTATTACATGAAAATGTTATTATTTGATGAAGTAAAACTACACTTTCTTGGTTAGAACCCTCTCTCACTACATCATGTCCTTCCTATGTTTTAAAATAGGACATTATGGATCTCTTCTTTTTATTTAATGGGTAGAATCTTATATTTTTGTCATTTAGGGATGGCATCTTCTTCTGGTAGTGCTACAACATTGTTATAGGCATAAAAATGTTACATGAACTTGGGGTTTATATACTATTTCAGGGTTGAATGAAGATCATCTATGTTTTTCAATGGTTATTAGTGTTCTTGAATATTATGATATAGCTATCAGGATTCAACCATGTAGTTTTATGAGTCAAACTCATTGATCCATATTTCATGATTATTTTTCTAGTATATTTTTCTTCAATCAATTATTTTAATTATTTATCAAGAGCGAGTTAACAACTTCTAGAATAAATAATTTGAATTTTTATGTAGCACTAAATAGAAACTTCTTTAAGGGTCTAAACTCTACAATTTAGATTAATTTGTTTAAATCTATTTAGAATTGGAGTCTTCTTTACTTTGTCATGCATGTAGTAACAATCCAAATTTCAAAGTAGATAGATCTAATTGAAGTATAAAATGAATTTTAGACTAATAAATGATTTAGCTAGGATTTACATTCCAATAATAAATTCTAATGTTATATATATTTTACTAGGGAGAGTGGCCTATAAATCAAACCTTTCCGCTCACCACTTTATGAATAACATATTTATATTTGCACTACAAGGGAACAATGATGGCTTAAAAACATGGTAGTTTCTTAGAAATACTCACTAACTAAAAATAATTCAATACAAACATAACATGACCACAACTCAACAAAGGATTGAATGGTGGTTGTAGATAGTGAAAAGTGAATGAATGAATATAAAGCAATGCAAATTAAATCATTTAATTAAAATAAATCAATGGTAAGTTAAATAAATAAAAATGTAACAAGGAAAAACCATTGATATGGAGATAAAGCAATAAGCATGAATATAGAATATAGACTCTAAAATCAAGGATTTGAAAATAAAATAAAATCCCATAGTAATTTGTTAGATTTCCATAGTAATCTCTGAGATAAATTCAATTTAATGTAAATATAAAAAACACAACAAGGATATTACTCAATTAATAGCTTGAGACAATTGATTTAATATTTTAAAAAATATAGAATGATGTAACAAAATTTGTCTATATTGAAAGGTGAAAACATTTTATTAATCATTTGATGAAACAAAAAATTTGTTAAACCAAGGACAAAATGTAGTTGTAATAACCACCTATAACAGTCATAACCATATGTTGGAAGATGCTAAACAATTTAATATAATAATCTACACTAAAATATATAATGGTAATTTTTATATATTATTATTAACACATAGGAAATACATGAATAACAAAATACGTAGGTCTATGTAATGATAAAATTTATATCAATATCAACATGAAAAATATAAGTGTAGAGATTAATCAAATAATACATAATATAAAATGTAAATTAAATTGACAATTAAATATACTATTTCTTTGATCCCCAATAAGAATAAGAGATTAAAAGTTGAGTTGTATTATTTCTCTATGATTTGTTCACCAATTTTTGAGAAAGTTTCCTTTTTAGTCTCATAGTTGATGGTGTATTGATCAAAATGCAAATATATGTTATAAATTGCCATGTGAGAAATATCTATATTGAAAGCATAATGAATAATAGACATTGATTTTTCTTAAATTAGAATCCACACTAAATTTTTAGTCATATATCTCACAAAAAATTAATGAGTTTTGTATGAGAAATTAAACACATTAATCCTAAATCACCTATAATTATGATGTGATCTAGCACATGTTTCCCAAAAATCAACTATAATTTCTTTGTGATTATATAAATTTACCCAAAATACCTATAATTCCATGAAATTTGTAACGCTCGTCGTGCAAACCCCAAAGAACACACACAATGCAATAATTTTTTTTAAAAAACAATTTAATTAAACATGCAAATATCATTAAACCGTAATCACATAACACATTACATATCATTAACACACTTAGTTCTCTGGGGCACGCGAGGTTACATTGCAACAACTAGACATAAAAAGATAAAGATTACAACATAACCATTTATTTTATAATAACCATAAACAATGATACATCCAATAACCATGATGTGAGTATAATAACATCACATAATACATCCATAATAAATCTCTTAATAAGGATACAAATAATCCTAACTATTACATCATTGTTTTAAAGTTACATTACAATCTTTGGATAAATGAATTACATTGAATTTCCCAACATGGGGACTGATACAAGAATAATGAAATCTGAAATACGAGTGTATACTAGTATAACTCCACTGCGGAAATGCTGAGAAGACAGGATGCTGATGGGGAACCCAACGGGCGTGGAGCACGTTCCACCCAACCATGTGAATTACAAGTAACTCACCCCCCGTGCTTAGAGGCGACGAGGAAGAGAACCTGACCATGAATGCCAAACTGACTCAACAACAACATAGTACAAAAACAAGTACAACTCAAGGCATACAATGGACAACCATCACGTTCATAAATCACATAAAAAGTTGAAACTGTAAAACTCATCACAATTAAACACAGTATCATCAACTTAACAAGTAGCTAAATAGCAATCATAAACCAAATCCACAAGAATTAGAAATGATCATAAAGATACAATATCCAGAAGAACCGCAACAACATCCAAATTACATTTCCAAATAAATCTGAAACAATAAAAAGAACATGATTCCATATAAATCTAAACAACCATTTAGTACACAAATCTAGAGGCAACCAGAAACAAGGCAAACGGGTGTCAAGTGGGGAGTGTCATCGCATAGCTCTCATGGGATCCCCTGGCACTTCCTCCAACTGAGGTGCCGACACCCATCTATGGATCCCCTAGCCCTAAAATCAGAAACAACATAAAGATTACAATATCCAGAGGTGACAAGAAACAAGAATAGGGGTGTCTAGTGGAGAGTGTCATCGCATAGCTCTCATGGGATCCCCTGGAACTTCCTCCAACTGAGGTGCCGACACCCATCTATGGATCCCCTAGCCCTAAAATCAGAAACAACATAAAGATTACAATATCCGGAAGCGACAAGAAACAAGAACAAGGATGTCTAGCGGAGAGTGTCATCGCATAGCTCTCATGGGATCCCCTGGAACTTCCTCCAACTGAGGCGCCGACACCCATCTATGGATCTCCTGGCCCTTCCTCCTAACTGAGGCGCCGACACCATAGGGTAGCTAATGCGGAGCCGATAATCTCTCATGAAGATGAGACTACGACTTTGCCGACCATGGCCTTCTCAGTCTATCACTAGTCTATGGTAGCCCTAATGCATAGATGAGGAATCCAGTTTTAATTATCTTGTGTGTTTTACTACCCATCCCCCTAAATTCTATTTTTAGGTTATCACTTGTCTAACTACTCTTACGTGGGTTCCCCTGAGCACTTCCTCCTTCTGAGGCACCGTCGCCCACGAAGAGCCACTCTCCCTATGACCCTTAACATATCTCAAAACTAGGCAAGGGTTGAACTATAACATAAAGAACATAATACCAAAACAAGAACCATGCGAGGCATTAACCCTCTCGCATCACTCATAACCAAAAGATCTTACAAACCATTCAACCCTTCCTAACATAAACCATCAAGTATCAATTTCCAAAAGTATAAACAAGATGAAGAGAACATTACAATTTAGCAAACCTCTGGAACAAGGGTTTTCGATAAATAACAACTGAATACACAATTACACAAGGTTCCCACACCGCTACCAAAATGAAGGAAAACTATAATCAAGACGCACAAGATAGACCGACAATCCATAGGGTTTCACAAATTAACAACAACATAATCCACATTTCATCAAGACAACAATCCACTTTCATCTATTACTTACATTCAGTTTCCGCAACCAAATTTACCATAAATATTTTATAATAAAATAATTTTACCCTATTATTTAATTTTATTCCAAATAATTCATACAACCTAATATTCCTTTTAAAATAAAATAAATAATTAGAATCAAATAGAACAATATATATATATATATTAAATATATAAATATATATATAGCCATATTGAACAAATAATAAATAAATAATTCATGCCAATTAACATATATATATATAATTATTTATAAAAAAATAAATTTTATTATACTAAAAATCACTTAATATTTTAATTCAAAAGAACATTTACATTTCTTTATTTCCATATATATATATTTTTAAATAATATATATATATATATATATATATATACAAATACATATATATAATTATAAAAACAAACAAAAATAATAAATAAATAAATATCAATATATATATATATTTATTTATAAATATATATATTTATATGTATATAAATTCACATTTAAAAAGAAAAAAAAAAAAAAATGAAATAAAAAACAATTAATAAAGGGCCAAGTGGGGGGTGCTTAGTGTCTGCAGTCCGTGAACGTCCGGGTACCCTGCCCTCCCCAAACCCTAAAAACTTTAATAAAAATAAAAATTTCGATTACATTAAAAATTTTAATCTTTTTTTTATATGAAAACTTTTTATTTAAATATAATTTCGATTTCCCCTTTTTTTATATTTCATTTAATTTTTCAATAAGCATGGAAAACAAAAAAATAAAATTCATTTGCCCAGTACAGAACATGGATTTTTCGAAGATCCCAATTTAAAGAAGTTTTTTTTTTAAAACAAAACAAAACGATTTCAATAAAAGAAATACAAAGATATATATATATATATATATATATATATAAATAAATAAATAAATAAATATATATATATATATATATATATATATATATATACGAAATCTCATTATATATATAAATATATAAATAAGGTTATATAAACACAGATAATTCAATCTTCTGTATAAAATACAGAATATCACTTATTTAAAATACATATTAAAGATAATCACAAAAAAAATTAAATTTCAAATTTATTAAAATACAAAGATTGATCTTTTCCTCAGTAAAATAAGAGAGAGAAATTGGGCGTATTCATACGGAATTCAACAGAGTTTCTTTTTAGATGGCTTGCAAAACATTATTTCTAATCTCAACATGAATTTTCTTTTCAAAGGAAAACCTATTTGTTTATTCATTTCCTAATCTCAAAGAAATCATTTAAATTTAAATCACAGACAGATTCTTTTTATTTTAAAACAGAGATTGATTCTAAAACACTTCTTTATTTCTTTCACAGATTTAAACCCATAAAGGGAAGAGAGTGGAACTTGGAGTCCTACGCTCTTGAGAATTTGATGAAGTTGGTTCCTGAAGGCCTTTACGAAGAGTTCCTCCTTCCTGCCTCGAATCTCCTCTGAGTAACTCTGCTCAAAACTCGAACCCGATCCTTTGTTCAGAAGATTCCAGAATAACCAGTAATAGATTCCCAAACCCTTTCTAGAATTCTCCTCAGATTATAGCAAAAGATTGAAAAGAATACTCTCTTCAGATTCAAAAATACAAAATCAATAACTTGTGCAACCTCTGAATCCCTAATCTTCTATGTGTCAAAACTCCCAAAATTCCTAATTAAAATAAAAGATATTGACCATTTCTTCTAAAAACTCTAAAAATCAAAAGTAAAAGAAAATAATTCTTTAAAAGCCAGCTTTTTAATCAGATCTATATTCTTATTTGTTCACACTACTTTTTCATTCTTTTATTTGTTTTATTGTTTTAATTTCTATTTTAACCACTTTACTTGCAGATCACATTATCTATTTAATTTAAATAATTTATTCTAACAATTATCCTCAACAAGATAATTGATTAAAATAATTAAAACACATTTAATATTTAATTATTATTTAATTGAAACACATGACTTTATAAAAATTAAATAAAACATTTAAATATTTTCATACAAATAAATCAACATTAAAATAAACAATTATTATCCACATTCAATTAACTAAATCACAACCTATAAAATACTCACATTAAAAAAATATGAGATACACAACACAAACCACAAATGACGACAATTACAAAAATGCACAATACCAATCAAACGAGACGATCTGACATCATGGGACGGGATGACTTCATCGTCACCTTTGTTTCAACATTTAACCGTTGGGCTATTGGTGCTCGCCCTATCCTACCGAAGCGGGTGGAATCGAGACTTGTACCTGCAATACCTGCATACAAACGAAGTTGTGTACATGTGCATACATATATATATATAATTGAAGCATTAAATTAAAGTACTGCATTGTGAGAATGAATCGCAACATAACAGGGCACTCGCGAATGAGTGATGCCATATTGTCCTTCATCACACCTATTCTAACAATTATAATATAACCAATAAATCAACATTTCTAACTAACAATCCATCTCATAACATATCTAATTAAATCATTGCATCATAATATAATTCTGAAAATCAACTAACATCACCAACCACAATGTCATATGAAATAATCATGTCCATAATGAAATAGCAGCATCATCTAACGTCTAACTAACCAAATCAAACAATAATAGTATCATCACAATCACAAGTAACAAACGAACGCATAGGAAAAATAATAAATCCAAACAGTAAGAGGAGGGGTATTACAAAATTTATATATATATTTAAAAATTGAATATAATTATATTGATGATTGCGCCACCCTTTTCCCTAATTTCCTATAATTTCATTGGCAATCACACCAACCTTTTTCTTAGATTAGTGATAATTAAGGGGATGATGCCATATAATTTAGGAACACATTAATATAAAATGGTGAGAAATTGAACCATAATTTTAAAAAACCAAATTCAAATGATAGGTGATTGGACCCAAATGTTTCCTCAACGTTCTTTTGGTGATGGGGCCCAAACTAGGCTAAACAATTAAATGATTAAATGTTGTTCTAACTAATTAAATATTTTATTCTATGAGTAAAGAAGTTATTCATGGATTAAAAATATCTCATTTAAAAATTTTAAACTCCCTTCTTGGTATTTGTAATTGCACCAACTTCACTTTGTTATTATATTGATAAGAATTTTGTAATATCTCCACTGCTTGCTTTGATTTAGTTGCTACTATAATAGTTGGAAATATAGACATAAACTATTTTTGTTAGGAATAATAAGAATTTTTATCCTCTTGCTATTTTTGTTGAATAAATCCTATATTGTCAAAAAAATTGTACTTTCACAATCTTACATTATACTTTGAACTCACCTTACCTCATGTTTTAATGATATATTTCAATATTTTTATAATAAATATTGTCTCACATTTGTAGAATACAAATATATTTCAAGCATGTATGTGAAATCTCAGTAAAATCTTTCTAGACAATAGTGTGATGCACAAATGTTTGTGTGACACATTGAAATCTCAAAAATTCTCGAGATTCAAAAGTATAATTTCCATGTGGCTTATTTATAACACATGCCATAATGCTCAAATGGAAAAGTAATGCATCTTTCCTCTCATTTGAGAAAAAAAACTAAGAAATTTATCATTTTCAAGGAACTTTTGACAAGATTCTTCATGCAAGATCTCTACCTCATATCCTTAGGGAAAATTTGTCAAAATAATCTAAGGTTTTTCAAGCATTTCCCACTATCTTATTGTTGGAAGTTTGGAGGGACTGTTGAAGTTTTTCATTAATGATGATCCCTGGAAACATAAGCATGGAAGGTACATAATAGTATACTACAGTGTTTTCATTGATGTCAACATTGTTCTATATCATTTTGATCAATCCTAACAAGTTTTGGAGTTGATAAGGAAGACATTATTGCATAATGGTTTGGTCTGGAAAGAATAGTTGCATAGAAATTTGATTGTGTCAAATATGTCAGTTCAATGCTATAGTGTGTAAGTTTTTGGGTCCACACCACTCCACAAATGAATATATCACTTTGTAATTCTAACATTAATTTTGTGGATTTTAGATGCACCTAAATCCAAGATCTCATCTTTATTAGACAAGAGGTTTGAGAGATATGAGTAACACAATTTGGCTTGACAATTTACAGTTGTTTTCTGTATAATATGTTTGTGTGACACTTCTCCACAGATGAATTTTTGGCCTTGCGGTGGTGAAGAAAAGTTTCCAATTGTCAGTTAAGCATGGATTCTAGATGGTATCAAGTTTTGAGGTCCACATGTCAAGATGTGGATACATAGATGAAGGTTTTTGTATTTAGGTCTTATGCAAAGCTAACCTAATATGTTTGAAGGTATGCAAAGGATAAATATGTATTTCTATATTATGTGGGATCTATTATAGGTCCATGCTGACTTGGCTTAAGGTGTTTGAGATTTGAATTGTGGTGTGTGTTATGGATGATAAGTTTTGGAGTTGAAAAGTTACATTTTGAGTATTACATCTAGTTAGGTCGACCTAATTGATGTTATACTTGATGCAGATATATATGCTAGATTTTTTTATGTGTTTTGGTAATGGAATGTGACATGTATTGTGTGTGATGTGAATTTGAGCAAAGAAGTGCAAATTTGAAGATCAGAATTGTGCAAATGAAGAGAAAGGAAAAGTGAATTGAATCAGAATAAGAACTAGATTGTTATTGTGCTTCAATGTAACTATAATTCATGCATACATAAGACGAAATTATAATAGTTCAAAATAGGCTATGAGCCACCATCTTTCTTCTATCTTTTTTCTTTGTGGGAAATGAGACCACCTGGAAAGTGAGTCCACCTATAGTGATCATTTCTATAATATACTATAATTGGTTATAATATATTGTGAGCTAACCCTCACCATGGTTTTTCCCATTTTGGGTTTTCCGTGTAAAATCTTAGTGTTCATGTGCTATGTGATGTTGTGGATGTTTTCATGCTTTCATTCCTTACTAAATTTGAATATGTATTATTAATTAGATGGTTAATTCTTGAATGGTTTAAGAGAATATTGATTCACGCCCCTCTCAGTATTCTAGGTGTTCAACAATTAGTATTAAAACTTGATTCCTTGGAAGGAGCTTAATTGCTTTGGGAAGGTCTTGGAGAATGAACATATGGCTGATAGAAAGTTTCCTAATCCCTGGAAGAGATTCCTAACTTTAATTTTATAGAAGAAGATTGTATGGTTGAAAAAGATAGAGAACTCAAAGTTTCTCTTGAAGATCTTGAAAATATTGAAGATGAAAATAGAGATCTAAAGGAAAATGTCAAAGAAGAAAATGAATGTATCAAAAAATTGAGAGAGAAAATCAACAAGTTCAAACAAAGGCATAAGGAATTTAGTGAATAGTTAAAACAATAAAATGAAACTCTAACTAGTTTGAAAGTGCAAGTTGAAGAAAAGAAAAGAGTTTAGTGTCTAAATTCAATGGTGAAAAGAAAATTTGATGAATGCATAAAGCTTGAACAAGAAGTGGCAAATATGAGATTAGATTTGGAGAAAGCAAGTAGTAATGACGATAAATTCAAGGTGAGTTCTACAATGCTTGATGAGATGATTGTAGGTCAGAAAACATCCAAAGACAAAGGTGGCTTAGTATTTGAAAAAGGTGAAAGCTCAAAATAAAATCAGATGTACCTAATTTAAAAGAGAAGATCAATGAACCAAAGAAGGTTGAAGACAAGAATAGCAATGACAAGATCCAAAATCAAAGAAATGAAGCTAGAAGACTAGAAGACCTCTGGTTAGACAACCAAATGCTCAAAGGTACACATCTTTCAATGGTTTTTTCTACTCTTGCAATAAATCTGGATATAGAGCAATGAAATGTAGAAGCAGAATGAATTAGAATGTTTCATCCTTTACTAGTCAATTTTTTACATACAAAATATTTGGTCATAAAGCAAGTGAATGTAGAAGTCAAATGATGAATATATATAACAACGGTAGAATGATTCAACCTTTCAATGGTTACTGTTATACATGCTATAGATTTGTACATAAGGCTAATCAATATAGATCTAGAATGAATGGAAGGAGTACTATTTGTGTCACCAAAAATTATATACTCTTGAAGAAAGAGATGATTTTGTGATTAATTTGGTCCTATTTTAGACACCCTTGCATCAATCACCCCTTAAAAACTGCATTTATAGGCCCCTAATGCTCATGATTTTGGACTTTAAGGCCTATTCCACTAACAAATCATATAAATCCTAACAAGCAACTTTCAAACCACTCAAATTTCATAAAACCCACCTCAAAAATCCCTAGTCGGACTAAGTCTCCTATAGTGGTGACTTAGTCCCTTTTTCACTTTTGAGCAGGAAAATTACTGACTTAATTCAAATCCTTGAGGGATGTCAGCTTGTGAAGTTAAAATAATGAATAATTCAGTGTTAACTCCTATAAATACATGTTTTTTAGGACATTTTTCATAACATTAAGTCATTTTTGCAAAGCAAAATCAAAAGTCAAGAACCAAATATCTTTCACAAGAAGATTCATTAGTCTTTCTACAACAAAGTTGAAGCTTTAGGGTAGCAAGCTAGGGTTTTTGTAGGTCTTCAAGCTCACTTTTTGTCCAAGATCTTACATTGCAAAGGGTTGATCATGGATTCCTATGGTGAATCATGGAGAAATCTAGGTTAAGGAGATGCAACTAGCCATCAAATCAAGCCTAAAGACTTGTTTTCAAAGTGATTCCATCTTCCATTTTCACTATATCTTCAAATTTAAGGTTTGCATGTCATTAAGATTCATCTCTAATGTGATTTTGTATCTCTTAGAATGAGCCTTGTATTGTTCGAAATCTATTTATGCATCTTATTCTTACACATTAGAATAGGGTTGCATCTTATTTTTAGACTTCCTAGTCTTAGACACACTTAGGGTTAGGGTTTTATGCAGATTTTATCTCTTTCAAGGTTTAAATACCAACTAGGGGTTTGACCAAGGAAAACCCCCCATTAGAAATCAATTTATACTCTATTTTGAAGGTAATTTTGTAGATTTAGATCCAAATTCCCATCAGAAAAGAGTGTAGACTATAGGCTTCTGTTTCCACTTTCAGATTTGTAGAAAATCTTAAGTGGACTAAGTCACCAATAGTGGTGACTTAGTCCCACTACATTGATTTTTTATAATTTTTTACAGTTTCAGATACCCATTTAGCAAAAATATCTTTATGGATAGTTTTCCTGATCTGGGACTAAGTCGCCCAGTTTTGTGTAAGTGTCCCAGTTGGATCAAAAATTAAGTTTTCTAGAATTTATGAGGCATCTACAATCTTCACTCTATCCTTTATCAGTTTCCAGGTGCAAAACTTCAATTTAATATCTTTATTTTGTTCTTTATTGTAATCATTTCATCTTTTTGCATATCACAATGTGTTTTCAAACACTTTACATTTCTTAGGTTTTGCATCAATAATCATCTTTATTTTTTAGTTAATTTCATTAGATATCATATTTAGGCACATTGCATCCCTCATTACATCAACTTTGAGTGTAGACATTAAGATTTTGGGTCCATTTCTCTCCTTTTAGGTGAAAACCTTATAAGTGCTAGATAACCCTTGGACACCCAAAATTAGTGTCCACAATATTCAAAAGAATGTTGTATGCCACAATTGTAGTAGACCTAGACATATAGCTAAGTTTTGCAGAAGTAGAAACATAAGAAAGGATAATCTGGTAAGGAGGAATGAAATAGTCAAAAGGGTTGATCTGATTGAAGTAAAGAAGGAAATGGAAAATATTTAGAGAAATAAAGAAGATACAAAAGACAAGGGAGAATCTATACCATCCTCCAATGTAGATGTTTCCTTCGAAAACTAAGCTAAGAGTTATGGCTTAGGGGGAGATTTAATGGATATCTTTTATCCCCTACTAGAAATGAGGTGTCAATGTCACAACATGAAGATATGTGATGTAGAACAACATGCTTGATCTATTGGTGAAGATTATGGAAGAAAATATATCGATGTGGAAGTTTTTGGAGCTTTAGAAGTTGAATGTGTATACAGATTAAGTATTTCCAACTTTACGTGTTGAAGCATTCAATGTAGAATTAGGACAAATTGAAAGGTTAAAATAAAATTCACTTCACAAAAGCATATCATAAGGAGTAGATCTATGAAAAGATAATTTGAAGTGCATAAGGTGATATGAGATTCAAAGTATCAAAACCCTAGTTCAATGAAAAAAGTAAAAAGGTATTTAGCGAATCTTGCATATCCTAGTTTTTAAAAATCTTTATTTAAAATCAGTTTGGGTTATATTACAATGGATACACCAAAGGTTATGGAGGTCATGAAGAAACCACAACCTAAATTCAAAATATACTATGAAAAATCCATAAAATATGACCCATTTGGTGCATTCTATCATATTCCATATGGGGTTTTATTGACTAAGGATATTAGGGCATATATTCATGGAAAAATGGAAGAGATTTATCCCAGTAAGTGATGTATGGACAAATGAATTAACTAGTGAGGACTTCACCCTAAAGTTGAAATACAAAAACCTAGTTGAGAAGAAACTAGATGTATGGTAGTGTTTCCCCAATTTATTTTATGATAACAAGTGGATTAGAATGGACTTGAGAAGAGTTCATAATCAATTTGTCTAGATGGATATGCCTCACATGGTTATAAAGGAAGTGATAAGAGAGGTCACAAGTCTATGCTCCAAAAGACCCATCCCCATTCTAAAATCTATTAAAAATAAAGAGGTGATGGAGAAAATAGGTGATACATTTGATCAGAGAGCCCTTGTAGTAAATCCCATTAGAAGTCTGGCTGTTAGGTATGTTGCTATGGTTATTGGTTACAATATCTACTTTACCAACATAGACAACTCATCAATCCATGTAGCACATGAGATGATAGAAAATGATGCAAACTATGACTTGTGTGAGTTGCTTAGGGAACAACTAATGGAGAATTTAAAGTAGACAAAGGAAAAGAAATATGTGTTTAAATATGGTGCTTTGGTCATGTGCTTACTCTTCTACTTTTTGAAGGAGGTTCCCATAATTGGAAAGGTAAATTGGGTAAGTGGAAGAACTATTGCATATACAATTGTAGATTACATTAGGAGCCTTGGAGATGTCAATACACAATATGATTCCCTTAGTGCTTTCTTTGCAGTATTTTAGAAAAGAATGTATGAGAGAGAAAGGATTCCTAAGACAATAGTTGAATAATAAAAAATGATATCACATTCCTAATTTCTATAGATCATTGTAATATGGAGGTAGTGGAACTGAGATCTATTTGGGTTCCTAAATTAGGTTAGGAATTGATAGAGATAGATATTATTGGTTGTGTAGATGTTTTATTGAAAATTCCTAAGGAAACTACGCAACTTAGGTATGGGACTTACAAGGAAAAGTCCATGGGAGTACAAATGAAACAAAAAGAACTAAAAATCAGGAAGAATGTTGATGCTATGGTGGATGTATATGCAAAAGAAATGGGAATTTAAAAGAGGAAAGTGTAGTATGCTAGAAAAAGATCCAGAGCAGATATGATGTTGGAGAAGCTTTAGGTAGCTCAAGGAGATTAGGTAGAACAACTACCACACCACCACCTATTCAAAATTTCTCTAGAGCTTTACCCTCTATTGGAGAGAAGATAAATTCTACCACTAGTCCTCTAGTAAGGGAGAAATCCCCTTCGATTGTGCATGTTATTAGGACAAAGAAGAAGAAGATTGCTACCACCACACCTCTTACTACCCCTACAAAGAGAAGAATTAATAAAAGGATACAAGAGAGAAGGGTATTGGTATTGATGTTGTTGAAGAAGAGGAAGAGTTGGAAGAAGAAGGACCCAAGTTGGTCCGAAGAGGAAAAAATGAGCCTTCACAAGGTGAAGTCAGTGGAAAGAGGAAAATACATGATTTCATTGATATAAAAAGTGAAGAAGAGATAGAAAAGGAGAAATATGCATTCAAGATTCACATGAGAGAAAGTAATAAGGAAGCCAAGAAAGATTCTTTGGAGAAGAAAGAAAAGGAAACAAAGAAAAATCCAGCTAATTACAAGAGGCATAAACAATTTGAACCGGTAAGGCCTCATTCCCCAATGAAACTTGAGGTGTTATTAAATAATATTTTGCAAAATGAAATGTTAGAGAAGACTGTGGATTTGTACAAGGATGCGAATGAGGTGGATAAGGCCACTATCATTGAAGCCATAATTAAGTGCATTATTATACTTGAAGTTGAAATGCAGAATATTAAGAAGGATATTCTTGATGATGTATGGAACATTTTTTTGAAGAGAAGATAAGAGGCAATATAAGAGCATGAGAAGCTTAAGGAAGAGGCTTTGGAGAGAGTAAATGCTCCATTATTAGAGGATCAAAGAGCCACATTGGCTAATGTGTTTAGTAAAGAGATGGGAATGAAACAAAGGGTTACAACCCTTATGATAAAAAACAAATATGATCCGAAAAGAGAGAAATGATAAAGCTAAGGAGATTGTACATAAGTTAGGATTGACTTTGACAGTCAAGGAAAAAGTGAATGCTGAAATCAATGCTCTAAAACCTAGTATAGAGGAAGAAGTGCAGACAAATGATGCTCAACATGAACAGGATACAAATGAGGAAGTTGCACAAGAAAACACTCCTTTAGAAGTGAAGGAAATGACAAAAGGGGATGAAAAGGATGCAATGATTAGAAAAGACATTGCAAAGGAAAATGTTACCACTCCTGTACAAAATGATGAAGTTACTCCTTTGACAAACATTGGAAATACCACAGAGGAAGAAAACACTAACAAGGTTGATGATAAAAATGATGATGTAGAGAATGAAAAAGAAAATTTTGATGAAGAAAAGGAAGAAGAGCACAAGGATGAAGATGAAGACAAAAATAAGGATGCATTTGGAGATGCAAAAAAGGAAAAACCAGTTGACTCTGGTACTGTAGAGGACAAGGGAAAGGCTTCTAGTGAATCTTCCAAATTCTATGGGGATTCCTTGAAGAATATTTTGAGCATGAAACCCAAATTTCAACTTGTTGTATCATCCTAATTGCTATAGCTATCGATGCAACAAGGAAATGTGTATTTGGATAAGATATCTCCCATCCACAAGATACAACTAGGATACATGTTCTATGCATCTATGAGGAAGGAGAAAATTGAATCACATCAAAGGAGAAAAGAATTAATGGATGAAGCAGTTAAGGTATTTCAAGAGATCATACCTAGATCAAATATTGACACTACACTATCCAGTATGAAAATTTTCAAACTGCCAATTGATTCTTTTAAAACTTATGCATCTAGTCTAAAGGAGGAAGCTGAGAAAGAAGTAGAGAAAAGGTTAAGTGACAAGAAGATGTTGGAAATAATAGAGAATAGTGCAATTACACAAAAATTTCTCTGAATTACTAAAGGATGCAAAAGCATGTGTTGAGGAGGCTAAGGAATTATATCAGTATAGCATGAAGTTTCCTAGAGCCACACAAAGTATAAGAAAGGAGATGGAATCCATTGAGTCCCAAATCAGTGTTACCTTTAGTGCATATGACCCGGTTGTTGACCTCATCGAAGAGACAAATAACACAATTGAAGACATGCATAAGAAGTTCTTCCAACTACAAAATCAAAAGAACATATCATCTTACAGTTTTGAGAGGTAAGGGATCTGGTCAATCCCAAATTTTTACTTATTTTAAGAGCTATTCTCAGTAGTGACAAGGAAAATAGGATGAATCTGGTACCTACCACTTTAAAAGAGGGAGAGGAATTATTGCTTGAGCTTGAAATACAGAACATGTTGCTTATAGAGGCTAAGCAAGAATGGGAACAAAGAAGACAATTCTAGGAAGGTCACTAGAAGAAGTTACAGGCGTCAACCACCTGTAGTTGACTTATCTTTTATTCTTTTATGCATTTTTAGTAACACTACTTGTACATATGTGAACCATATAGAATAGTATTTTAGTACCATTTTTGGTTTTTCTCTAGTATATGACTCAGGGGGAGTCAATACATTCATTTCAGTTTGTGCATATGCTTATATTTCTCAGAGGTTCCGGTAAGAATTAGAATAGGTTGTATAGGCACTCTTTTCCCTTGATTTCAAAGGGGGAGAGTATTTTCTGGAGTTTTTGGCATGTTGCCATCAATGAAGAAGGGGGAGATTGTTGGAAGTTTGGAGAGACTATTGAAGTTTTTCAATGATAATGTTGCCTGACAACATGAGCATGAAAGGTATATAATAGTGTATTATAGTGTTTTAATTGATGTCAACATTGTTGCAAATCATTTTGATTAATCCTAATAGGTTTTGGAGTTGATAAGGAAGACTATATTACATAATAGTTTGGTCTAGAAAGAAAAGTTGCATAGAAATTTGACTATGTGTTAAATCTACCAATTTAGTGTTACAGTGCATCAATTTTTGGGTCCACACCACTTTGAAAATGAAGATATCACTCTATAATCTTAACACTAATTTGGTGGATTTTAGATGCACCTAAATCAAAGATTTCATCTTGATTGGACAAGAGGTTTGAGAGATATGAGTAACAAAGTTTGGCCTAGCAATTTACAGTTGCTTTCTGTACAATATGTTTGTGTGGGAGAATCCACACTTCTCCATAGATGATTTTTTGACCTTGTAGTGTTGAAGATAAGTTTCAAGTTGTCAGTTGAGCATGGATTCCAGACGGTATCAAGTTTTGAAGTCCACATGTTGAGATATGGATAAATAGATGAAGGTTTTTGTATTTAGGTCTTATGTGAAGTCGACCTAATATGTTTGAAGGTATGCAAAGGATAAATATGTTTTGCTATCTTATGTGGGATCTATTATAGGTTCATTCCAATCTATTTTAAGGTGTTTTGAGATTTTAATTATGGCATGTGTTATGGATGCTAACATTTAGAGCCGAAAAGTTACATTTTTAGTATTACATCTAATTAGGACAACCTAATTGATGTTATAATTGATATGGTATATATGATATATTTTTTGGGTGTTTTGGTAATGGAATATGATATATATTATGCATCGTGTGTGATGTGAATTTGAGCAGAGTAGTTTGAAGTTGAAGATCAGAGTTGTGGGAATGAAGAGTGAGGCAAAGTGTTAAATTAGAATCAAAACAAGATTGTTATGGGCTTTAATGGAACTATGATTCATGCATACATAAGATGCAATTGTAACAGTTCAAAATTGGTTGTGTCCACCATATTTCTTCTATCTTTTTCTCCATGGGAAGTGAGTCCACCTGCATTGAGCATTTCTATAATATACTATAAATGGTTATAATATTGTGAGCTAACCCTCACCATAGTTTTTTCCATTTTGGGTTTTCCACATAAAAATATTGGTTGTTCATGTGTTATGTAATGTTGTTGATTTTTTCATGGTTTAATTTCTTACTGCAGTTGAATATGCATTAGTGATTGGATTTTTAATGCTTGAATGGTTTAAGAAAATATTGATTCACCTGTCCCCCTCTCAGTATTCTGGGTGTTCAACACTTGTTTGGGTTTTAGTCATTGTGCCATCTTCTTCCTTTCTTTAATAGTTTGATCTTCCATAAAGAAGATGCATTTATTACTACAATTACCAATTTCATTGCAAAGATTCTATTACTGGTAATATATTAGTTTGTATATTTATTTTAATATTTACTCTTTAAAGTGAGAAAATTTATTTGGTATAGAATAAATAAATCTATTATTATTATTTTTATTTGCATGCATTAATGGTAGTTCTCCTCATATACTAGGGTTAGTACCATTAAATCATTTCATTTTATCATTTCTTTTAATCCTTAATGCACTTAGGATTCATAAGAATTTATTTTTATCAATCATTTTACTTTGGGTCATTTGTGGAGTTTGAAAGACTAAAATGGGGGTTTGATTGACGAAAACCCCTAAACAACCCCAACTTATTTTCTTGTTTGATTGTATTTATAGGTTAGTGTGATTTTGGGGTTTGATATATGCCTTCTAGAAAATTCTAGAGTGATTAGTGAAGGACAACATTCAATGCATTTTTTGGAATATTGTTGTCATTGATGTCAAAAGGAGAGATCAATGGTGAAATGGAGTTGATCCTATAAAGGAGGATGTTGGCATTAATGTAAGAGTTTCATTGATGTCAAAGAAGAGATCAAAAGTGAGATGGAATTGATCCTAAAGGGTAGATTGTTGGCTAATGAAAAAGGGTGTCATTGATGCAACAAGGCAGTTCAGTGGTGTGCTTGGATGCCTTGAAGACCAAAGGATCAATGCATGGAAGAGTTGGTGAAAGAAGAATGTTTCTGTAAATATTGTAAAATTTCTCAAATGTTGCATTATTGTCATGCAATATTTACATGATGTTGCAAAAGGTTCTTCCAAGTGTTTGAAAGTGAAAATATAGTGCAAATTCATTATGGGTTTTTTGAGAGCTTTTTAGAAACATAAGTTGTAGGTCCAAAGGATGGTGGATGTGCTCAGAATGGAATTGTTTGTGCTCTTATAAATTTTTAGGGTTTATAAGTTAAACCCTAGGTATTTTTAGTCATGGCGCTCTAACAGGTTTTCTATTTTGTTGTTGACTGGTTGTTGGCTGATACCGGTTTCATAAGTTGTCACTTAAGCCATTATGCTCATTATGTAACCAACCCTATTTACCTAGCACTCTCAGTTGATAGTGTTCATGTGCATTGTGACCAACCTTCACATCATTGTTGTGAAGCTAGGGAAAGATATGCTTTTTGTGATGCATTATGTGCTCGTGATGAAGATCTGACGGTGTATGTTGATGCATAAAAAATCCAATGGCTATCGCCTTATTCTTTCACATTGTGCTTTGGTGTCTCTGACATAGAAGTGTTTGTATGATATGTGATGAATGGCTAAGATTAAATGGAAGAAATCCAATAGCTGCCACTTTATTTCCTCGCATTGTAGTTATGAATTTAAGGGAATATATGCTTTTCGCGATAGGCGATGAGTGGAAGATAATGGAGTATGACATTACCTTGGATAGATGGTAGAAAATTATTGCATTGTGAAGGATGTTCTAATTGTTGTAGTAAACCAAGGTAAAGGAAAGCTTTGCATAATGAGCAATGGATGGTCAAGATCATCTGATGAAGATCAAACAGATATTGTTGCACCTCTTCACATCGTTGTTGTGAAGTGAAGTGATAGGATGGTTTTCACGATGAGTGATGGAAATTGAGAGCTAGTGGAAGATGACATCAGTAGTGTATAGGTGGTAGAGTTCTATTGCATCGCTCGACTGTTTCACATCATGGTTATGAAGCTAAATAAATAAAGTATTTGTGCGATGGACAATGAATGAATGAAGGTGTGATGTGGAAGAAGGTGATGTCACAAAGATAGGTGGTGAAGGATGATTGCTTGACATACCAATTCACATTGTTATTGTGAATTGTGTGGCAATGAGGTGGATGACAAGTGGCGAAAAATGATTGAGTAGGTAATATCACGAAGGGTCTTCATTGGGGAGACATATGAAGATTTGCGGAATAGGATTGTCAGTCTCTTTGACATTTCAATAAAATTTCATCGAGGAGACATATGAATATTGGAGTGAGTGGCGTTAAAGTCCCTTCGACACAATGATGGAAGATTAATGAAGACCTTGGTGGGACTCGATAGGAAGGTGATGGTGATGGAAGGTGATGTGTGAAAACAAATGGTGAAGGATGATAAAATAAGGTGCTAACACATGGAAAGGACATAAAAGGTGGATAAATGGTAGTTTCCTACTAGCCCGCTGATTTTTTGTGGGCCCCTACTTTCAACTAATGGTATAGCGGGGGACAGTGTAGATTGGTTGGCAATTGATCCAACAGTGATTGCCACATCACTGAAGAAGAAATAAAGGAACATGTGTTACAACAATGCACAACGTATAATAAATGACACAAATCTAAAGGGTGATGAATCCAATGGTGATCGCTAAGATGCTTCACATCACGAAAAAATGATGCCCTAAGTGAAGAAGCGATATGCAATGTCTATGGTTCCAAAGGGAAAGTGATCAATGAAGAAAGCTTAAAGGAGGTCAATCCAACGACCATGTTTTAAAGAGTGTCAAGATTAATGGAGAGCCAAAGGATCTTGGGGCAAAGAGATAGGACCGATAGCCCAGATTTGAATGTGAAGATATCAAATGACTAAGTCCATGTAAACATGGTTTCAACTAGTAACCAACACAGAGGAAATAATTTATTGGTCCAACTACACTTGTGACCATTATCAGTTAAGATATGATCTGCTAAGTGGTGACACAACTTGCAAGGGAGATGGATATTAGAATCAAATCGGATAAGAAAAAGAATATATTAATTGCATATCTGATTCTAGGTTTTGGTAGAGAGCCAATTTGGGAAAACTTTCTATATTCGAATTAAATGTTGTGTGGATCAATTCACTTGTAGTTTGTTGGAGATGATAACAGGCAAAAGAAACCCTAACATAGGATTCTAGTTGATCGAGATATGAGTGAGAATCTTGAGGCATTGACTGCAAATTAGTGGAGTTAAGAAAAAGTAGAAGACAATCATAATATTGTCTAAGTGTTGATTATGCAAGGGAAGACTGATGAGTGTGTAGTGCAACAGATAGATTATGCACTATCTAAATGAGTAGAACCCAAACAAAAATAGAGACTTAGATTTGGGTTAATATTCTAAGAGTAGAACAAAGAATTTTCTAAGTGTAGAAAAAAAGATAGTGTAAAACAGAGTTATGTATTGCTAAGTGTGCAACAGAGGTATAGTGTGAAGAAAGTGTGTATTGCAAGAAGGTAGAAAAATGAATGTTCTAAAGTGTAGAGGAGAGAAAGAAGAGAGTGGAAAAAGAGGAGAGTGCAAAGAAGAGAGGATGAGTTGTTGATATTGCAACAACAATAGCGAAGTGGATGCTTGCAAGGTTTCCAAGCGAGGTATGAGTAGTTACAAACCATACTTGTAATAGAGAACTGGATTCATATGAATCATTTGTAATATTGTCATTGTAAATCTGATTGTTTGGTGCCATCAAATAACTGAGTTGGTGCTCATTGTAAGGATTTGGTGCTTCCTTGGATTTGGTAATCCTAAATCATGGAGTTGGTGCTTCCTTGGAGTTTATGCTCCTAAATCAGGGAGTTGGTGCCCTAAAATATTATAACAAAAGACTTATTTGTGACATTGGATTTGAGTAGTAGACTCAAGTATCCTTTGTCACCATGGTTTTTTCCATCTTGGGTTTTCCATGTACATCATGTGTTATGGGAATTTATGTGTGTGCATGTTTATCTTTCTACTATTTGAGTAAATCTACATAAATTACTAAAAGGAATTAATTTGCAATATTGATTAAGGGCTTAAAGAAGTCAATCTACACAAAAGGTTTTAAGGGAAAGTTTTGAGATTTACTGATTCACCCCCATCTCAATAGATTGTAGTGTTCCATCAATTGATATCGGATCCCTATGTTCCATAAGAGAAGCTTAATCAGCTCAGGTAGATCTTGGTTAAGTGAACACAAAAATGGCTAATCATGAAGGCTCATCTATAGAAGTATCTCTCTTTGATGGATCAGACTATAAGTTTTAGAGTAGTAAAATGAAAGCATATTTGAAATCATTAGGGTCTAATGTGTGAATTTCAGTTGAGAAGGGATACAAGGTTCCTAGTACATCTCCAACTACTAAGGATGGAAAGAAGGCATTTCAAGATGATGCTAAAGCAAGGTTTTCCATCATGATCAGGCTGTCTAGATTTGTACTTGATGAAGTCATGCATTATGAAATTGCACATGAATTTTGGAACAAGTTGAAGAGGATGTATGAACGAGATGACAGTATGGTGTAGGCCAAGATTTAGACATGTGGAGGCAAGTCTGAAAGTTTGAAGACAAGTGAAGATAAGAGGAGTGAAAACACATCCATGAGAGATGTTGTAGCCAGTAGGGAAGAGGAAGAAGTATCTACATCTGGATCTGAGAAGGCTGATAAAGATGAAGTTGATTTCATCAAAAGACTAAGGAGAGGCTCCAAGAAATGTAGAGGTAAAACTACTTATCTTGCTTCTGAATGCATTTATGATGAAAAGTATAACACTAAGCAAGAAAATAGTAGTAAGAAAATGGATAAGAAGAATCTACACACAAGAAAAGGAAATAGGTTATCAAATGTTACTCGAAGCTCAAATGATGAACATGAAAGTTCCTATGAGATTGAGGGAAATGAATCTCTATCTATGGATTTTGGTACAACTTCTAATGAAGAAGTTGAAAGGTATGGTGAAGAAGAAAAAGAGGACCTTGAAGGTAAACTCATTTGTTCTCTAGATGAGATCAAAGGTTTGAAGAAAGAAAATGAAGAATGTAAAATGCATGCAGAAGAAGAGATTGATAAGCTGACCAAGAGTCTTGAAGAATCTAATTAGATAGTGATCAGTTTGAAGACATAAGTGGAAGAAGCAAAGAGAGTAGAAGATGTAGTTAAATCTGAACTATAGTCTAAATTAGATGAATGCATGAAGTTGGAAGTAGAGATAGTTGCTCTAAGAAAGGATTTAAGAGTTGTTAAGGAGAAGATTGATAAACACTTGAAGTTGAAAAATGGCTCTAAGATGTTAGATAAGTTGATCATATCACAAAAGACATCAAGAAAGAGATCAAGACCAATAGTGAAGATTGACCTTGGTTGTGAGAAAGGGAGAGTCCTACTTCTCCAAGATTATTTGATAGATTTAGAGTAGAAGAAAGATGTTGCACAAAGGAAGATAAATCCTGAACAATTTTTTCTGAGGAAAATGCCTTTGGAAATGGAAAATCAGAAAAAGGAACTACTGAGGTGAAGAAAGCTAAAGAAGAAAAGAAGTCAACTGCTGATATGAAGAGAGTTGAAGAAGAAAAGAGACCTGTTGCAAACAAGAAGAACAATAACTACTAAATTCCTGATTATTGGAAGAAGATACTCACAACAGATAAGAAGGTGGAAAAATCAGTCCTTGAACAACTGAAGAGAAAGCAACACAAAAAGGGAGTTGGTGTTAGAATTAGGTGTTGTACACCTTGCATAATGTTTGTAATATTTTATTTATTTTTTATGTGTGTGGTGCACCTAGGGGTTTCTAGGTGAAAGTGCATCACAAGGAGTCATAATGTTGGGGCCACTTTGTTGTATGTAACATTGGGACATAATTGTAAAAATGTAATTATTTAATATTGGGGAATAATAAAATAATAAAGTACCCAATATTAAATGTGGGGTCACATGATGTTGTATGGTTTTGGGCACATGGTTTATGTAATACCACTTGGTGGTTTTGTGGGAGCTTGTTTCTATAAAAGCAACCACAAGGGTAGTTGTTTAGGGTTGGATAAAAGGGTTGGATCAAAAGTTGGTCAAGGTTGAGCTTGTGCATGTGTGAGGGTTGAAGCATGGCATGGGATGTGTGGATTCATGCTTGGTCACATGGAATGCATGGATAGCTTGTGCTTCAGAAGTGTTCATGGAGTCTCTGCAGATGTATTGTAATGGGTTTTCATTGCTGAATAATACATGGAGTGTGGATGCTTTTGGAGGCTGGGTTTTTTCCCTCTTGAGGGTTTTCCTAGGGTATATCTTGTGTCATCTTTGATGGGTATGTTTTCTATTCTCTTGCATGTTGATGTTGAGTATTTTACTTGCATGTTTCAGATTTGGGTTATGTGGAAATTGTCATTTTATGGCTGCATAGTTTCCTTACAAGTGGTATCAGAGCTTTGGTTATTGGATTAGATAACCCTAGGTTGCATGAGAGAATGAAAGACAATGGAAAGATATAGGTTTTTGCAGGTGTTTTATTGCAGATCTGAGGGTTTTGGGTTTGCTGTTATGATGGGTTGTTTGCAGATTTGGGGTGAGAAAATTTTGGCAAAATTAGGGTTTCTTGGTCATGCATTTATATGAGGATTTTGGGGGTGAGTTTTCACAAATGACCTCCTAGGACAAAATGGACCTCATGGTTGGATTCAGGTTGGCCGAGAGAGAAATTTTGACATATAATTTGCCCTATTTTGGTTATTGGAAGAAAATGCAATTTTTTTTTATAAAAGGCCCCATCTGCAGGCCGTATGGACGTCGTCGTCAGAAAAATAAAATATTAAAATCCGAAAATTCCCATCGAAATTATTTTTGTACCTGCAAAAAAACAAAAAAAATTATTAGAAATTAAAAATCAAAAAAAAAAAAAAAAACAAAACAAAACATAAAAAATATTAAAAATTTCTAATTTCCAATCTTAATGCCGTCCCCATCCGTCAGCCAGCCTAAAGTACCCTGCCATCATACGCCTCGCCCACTACCTCGGGTCTGGTACTACCGGGAGGAGCCGCAACCCCATGGTTAAAATATAAAAATTAAAATTTTAATTTTTTTTTTAATTCCGCCAAATTCAACAAATTCTGCGGATTTCAAAAACGAATTTAGCCATATTTTATGTTGCGTCGAGTCCGTACGCAGGGGGGTGGGAGAAATTTTTTATTTGAAAAATTAAATTAAATTTGAATGGATTTTGGAATCCGCCGCCCTCCCACCACCGGAGCGCCGCCCGGGCGCCACCAGAGCACCACCAGGAGGCTTTTTACAGCTATTTTTTTCAAACGCATATAACTTTTGTCCAGGGTGTCAGATTTTCGACTTCTTATAGTCGTTGGAAAGATGGTTCCGAGAACTACGTAGTGGTATAGGTCTTGTTCCATGATTTTGCAGTTTTGATAGTGTTTTTCCTGGTTGAAGTCAGAAGTTTATTTTGAGCTTTGAGAGGGCATATCGGGTGCATACGGAGTCGGATTTTGGACTTCGAATAGTCAACGGAAAGCTTGTTCAGAGTACTTCACAGTGGATTAGGTTTGGAGATATTTTGGCATGGTTTATTTGTTGTTTTCTTTATTTGAGCTGGTTATGGGTTTCTTTGACTATGGTGATATTATGAGCTTATGGATTGTCGGATTTGGGATATTTGATGATGGATTCATTGTATGCTCGGTTGTACATCTCAGTTTGTTCTATTTTTTTGACATGGTTATCAACATATATGTTGCATTGTTGTATCTACAAGTTGTGCAATGTTGTAGGCGGTCTATACTTACTTGTTGCACCTATGACTTGGATATGGGTTGTCTTTGCCCATTGATATTTCAGTGTTGATGCATGATTAGTTTTGGTGGCTTGGTTTAGTCACTTGGTTTGCTATTTTTGTTGTCATGTTGAGGAGATGAGATGGTATTACTAGGTACAGTCATGATATGAGATCTATGCAGTTGACTATGATTATGCAGATATGTGGACACGGTTGGGTTGATTTGTTGGTATATTTGGTGGTGATCATGATGTCATGGATGTTTCTTGTGCATTAGAGACTTGGCATGTTATGATGGTTTATGCAGGTGCATGGTTGGTGGTATTGGATTGGTTCCTGATTATGGTTGTGGCGGTGTATCTTCTTGGGTTGAGGAGATTGGTATCACGATGTCATGGATAGCTTGGTTACACGGTTCAGTGGGAGCTTGTGACAGTGATGGTTTGGCGGTGATGGATATGATGGTTTGGCGGTGTATCTTCTTGCTTTAGAGGATGGTTATCATGTTGTCATTGAGAGCTTGGATTCACAGGTTTTGTGTGAGCTTATGACAGTGTTGGTTTTGTGCATCATGGTGCCATGGGATTGCTCGGTATCACGGTTCAGTGGGAGCATTTGGAAATGATGTGGATCCATTGTTGATTATGGATGGTTGTCTTCAGCAGGTGATCTTTGGTGTCATGGAGGAGCTCTTGGATTCTGTGTGCTACAGTGAGAGTTCTTTGACATCAGGTGTTGGAGATGTTGAGGTATTATTTATGACTTGTTGGTTTTGACAGGTGATCCTTGGTTGTAGGATGGTTTTGTTATTATGTCATGGTATACTCTTGATTACTAGTTTAGAGTTGTGGCATGGTGCATGTTATGATGATTTATTCATGTGATCTTCTTTTGAGAGGATGTGAGATCATGGTGTCATGTTTATGTTCCTGATTCTACAGTTGGAGCTATGATTTTGATCTTGGTTGGTTCTCTTTGTATTGAGTACATTGATCATTTGCTTGGTGTTTAGCATGGATTGATCGGTTACAGGTGCTCATGGATACTTGGAGACTTAGGTGAGGCTTGGTGTTCTCTTGTGGTTAGAGACATGTTATTGATATGGTTACTCTTGATGAGGTTTTAGCAGGAAGTCCGAGGGAGCCTACACCTTGGTTGGACGTGAGTTCAACATGGACCAATGAGGAGAGTGTTCTTGGTTGAGTCATGATGACTTGGATATCCTGGAGGAGCATTCTCATTCCCCACTCTTGGTCTACTCAGCGGTTCACTTGAGAGGTATTGCCATTATTCTTTCAGGTGCATTATGTTTATGCTTTGTCTTCTCATGGATATGGATCTTGAGCCATGGATATTTGGTTTCTGGAGGGTTCATTTGAGGAGTGTTGGCATGTTTATCTCCTTGTACATGTTGGGTTTAGGAGATGGTTTATTGGGCTGATTTCCTTGGTTTGGGAATGGTTACTTTGAGTTTGATCTTCTTGTTTTGAGATGCTTACATCCATGTTAGTTACATATGTTATGTTTGATCTTGGTGATTGGATGGATGGATGTGGTTATGGATTTTGTTATGGGGTATTATGGAGGAGATCATACTTGACACAGTTGGCATTTAGAGGTGTGTGTGTAGGAGGACATGCTACAGGGTTTGGTTTGCAGGTTTTGCTTATCAATGTGGATGTTCCTTGGTACTACATGTTTACTTCTATGAGATGTTGGTAGTAGACTTGGTATGCCTTTGTGATGGTGCCTTTTTGGGATGTTAACGAAGCGACGCGTTGAATGCGCTCATTCCAGGTTTGCATTCATCTTGACATTGCCCATGCAGTGGGAGCTCTTGGATGTGTATGTCATGCTTTGACAGGTTTGCACATGGAGTTTTTATTGTGGTTTATGGGTGGATATGTTGTTGGCATGAGTTTACTATGTTATGTATACCTTGGAGGTATGGATAGTTGGATGTGTTGGCATTTGTTGTGAGTGTCATTTCAGCTATGGTGATTTATTCTTGACAGCTACTGGTGCATATTGGATTCAGTGTTTGTGTTTTGAGATATCAGGTTGAGGCAGGTTTATGCTTCTTTGTGACAGTTAGTGTGACATCTCTTTGGATGTGTTCATATCTTAGTGCAGTTGGCATGGTGGAGGATGGGAGCATTCATGGATGAGATGGTGGTCACCTTGGTTCTTGTTACAGGTATCTTGTTGGAGCACATGGAGCACTTGGATTCTAGGATGGTACATGTTGCCTATGGAGTTTATTTGTTACCCCCTTATGCAATGTATACAACAAGTGGGAGATTGTTAGAATTAGGTGTTGTACACCTTGCATAATGTTTGTAATATTTTATTTATTTATTATGTGTGTGGTGCACCTAGGGGTTTCTAGGTGAACGTGCATCACAAGGAGTTATAATGTTGGGGCCACTTTGTTGTATGTAACATTGGGACATAATTGTAAAATGTAATTATTTAATATTGGGGAATAATAAAATAATAAAGTACCCAATATTAAATGTGGGGTCACATGATGTTGTATGGTTTTGGGCACATGGTTTATGTAATACCACTTGGTGGTTTTGTGGGAGCTTGTTTCTATAAAAGCAACCACAAGGGTAGTTGTTTAGGGTTGGATAAAAGGGTTGGATCAAAAGTTGGTCAAGGTTGAGCTTGTGCATGTGTGAGGGTTTGAAGCATGGCATGGGATGTGTGGATTCATGCTTGGTCACATGGAATGCATGGATAGCTTGTGCTTCAGAAGTGTTCATGGAGTCTCTACAGATGTATTGTAATGGGTTTTCATTGCTGAATAATACATGGAGTGTGGATGCTTTTGGAGGCTGGGTTTTTTCCCTCTTGAGGGTTTTCCCAGGGTATATCTTGTGTCATCTTTGATGGGTATGTTGTCTATTCTCTTGCATGTTGATGTTGAGTGTTTTACTTGCATGTTTCAGATTTGGGTTATGTGGAAATTGTCATTTTATGGCTGCATAGTTTCCTTACAGTTGGTGTAGATAGATTCACAAGGATGAGATACATGAAGATGTTAAAGAAAATAATACCACCTCATCCTACACAAAGAAAAGGTATGACTAGGTACTCCCCATGTTTTTACGGTAACTATTATTCATGTAACCAGTTTGGTCATAGGCCTTGTGAGTGTAGAGATGCACCTAGAAGGAGCACAAAATGTGTGAATATAAATTCATTTTATCTTGTTGTAGACATGAATGTAATGTGCTTTAATTGCAATAATTTTGGTCACATAGCTAAGAGTTGTAGAACAAGTCATGTAAGACTGAAAGTACATAGTAAGAAAAGGAATATGTCCCCCAAAGTGAATAATGTTTCACATATTCCTGAGAAGAAGGATGACAAGAAAAAAAAGAAGCCAAAGAATGTGTGGAGAGTGAAAGGATAGAAGGAAGCACTCAAAGTGGTTGCTCCTGCCTTACATCACTAAATCTTAGTGATAGGGCATTAGTCCAGGGGGAGCTAAATTGGTATCCATTTGTCCCTAGAAATGAAAGGATAGATCAAGTCTAATAAAATATGTTTTACAAATTTCTAATGACTTGATGGTTGCACATTTATGGTTGCATTCTTTCTCCTTGTATGGATTGTTAAAAGAAAAGAGTATATGTGATTGAGAAAGAAGTTGTGTAGTTGTGTATATGTCTGAGGGGGAGTTGTTCTATAAATTCACTCACAATTACTTTTGTTATAATTGGTATTGAGTGGTTCCAATTGGTGTTAGACCATTGTGAATTGGTATAGAGTAGTTTAGCAAGTACAAAGCCTAAATTGAAGCAAGTGCTCAAGTATACATAAGAGAGAATGGAGCAAGGTCTAAGGGGGATCTTATTTTGGTATAAAATTAGTGTCCAATTTGGTACAATGTAGTTTAGAATATCAATTGGTATAGAGCATTAAGCGCAACATCTATAATTGGTAGCAGACTTGATTGGTTCAAAGCATGTAATGGAATGTAAATTGGCATTAGATAGTGCTAATTGGTATAGAGTGGTTGGAGCATATGGTTTTACCATTGTAGTCACAGGTTGAGAGAAATAATTGGTGTTGGGACTTAAAATTTCATGCAAATTTTAGGTCCCCATATTAAAAAAGAGGATTTTAACACTCAAAAACTCAAGTGTAAAATCAGTCTCAGGAGCACATTTTGAAAAATCATAATTTTGGATCTGTTCAATTTCACACAAAATAATTTTGTAAACATATTCATCTACCATATGGGAATGTGCACGCCAATTTTTAGCTTCATACGATCAATTTTGACAAAGTTTTAGAGGGCCAAGTTTAAGGGTTTTTGAGAAAATTCGCTGTCAGCATAGTGAAATCTGTTAAAGTGGCCTACTTTGAAGGAAAATATTAATGATCTGAAAAGATATTATGAATGACCAATTGGTGCTCTTGAATCTCCCTATCTCAAGGTGCATCCATGCCAATTTTTAGGGCATTTGAACATCATTTGGTATTTTTGCAAAATCAATTCCGAATGGATTTTACACAGTTTGAGGATTCTATTTCCAGAACAGTTGTAAAAGGGTCAACTTTGGCATTTGATATTTTGTGAAGAATGAATATTGATGAAAAATAATTGTGCACACATGCTCATGGATCCCAAATGAGCTAGTCTCCCAAGTTATGGCTTCACAGGAAGTGATTTGACATTTTTACAAAATTGCAAATTGGTGAGTTTGAGCTTAATTTGACAGGCGCAATTTTCTAGAAAATGGTTGAACAAGCAACTTCAATTGTGAGCAACTTTCAATCCAAACAATTTCATGCCAAATCATCCAGAAAGCGTGCTCTCCTACCATAATTCAATACTCTGGTACATTTTCATGGCTTCTAGAGATCATTTGATCAGTTTTCAAAAGCCATTTTGGAGGCTACTTAATCTATTTTTTCATAATGTGAAAAATCAAAAAGACAAAACCTGAGGAATACTTACTTCAATACATTTCAAAATATCACAAAAAAGAATAGAGTGTTATGGAATTTGATTGCATAAGGCTCTCCTAGAATACCATTATCATCTAGCACCATAGATTAGTTATTCAGATGCCTACTTCAAGCACTAAACTGGAGCAGATGATAAAATTGATGCATTATAAAGTTATATATAGAATTGAAAAGACAAATTTATACAATCCTGTAGATTCCTAAAAAGGATACATTAGGAAGGTGGTGTTAAATATATGTATTTTTTTAAGGCTTCATAACTAAAACATGTCTCGAAAGTGCACATCATCATCTGCAAAATTCTCCTTCAGCAAGGCCACATTTGTTACCATGTTCCCATGAAAACAAAGATATTTACTATGAAAAGAAAAATATATTGCAAATAGAATGGATATGAAGATGGAATTAAGTTTTATATTAATTAAGTTTTATATTATTAATCAGAGATTTGATTTCATCCAGTTGAAGAATGAATTCAACAAATGAGACATTCCAAATAGCCGAAATCAAGAAGATGGTGATACAAAAGTTTCTTAAATTCTTTTTCACATAATAAATGTTCAGTTTGGGAGCATCGAAAGGAGGATTCTTCATGATAATTCCAAAGAAGCTGATTATTTTGATTGAGTATGACAAGGGCGAAGTATTTGGAGGCAAAAAAATCTACAGTATGAATGAAAGAGGGACTTCCAATTGATAAACTGCAAAAATCAAAGCAATCGTCCTCATTGCATCTTCTCAAACATAATTCATGATTCACAGGGAGTCAGAACTCAACATATATAAGGTGAATGTTTTGACAATACCTGACAACATTGTATAGACCTCTTCTACGTAACATTAATAGGACACCCTAAAATATAGTAGTGAATGAACGGGGCATAAACCCTAAAATAAACGCCATCAGAGAGATTTCCTTGCATCGGTGGGAGTTTTTTCAAGCCTCAAAGTCTTACCGATAGAACTTACTTCATCGGTGATAAAATCACAATCGGTAGAGAAAAAATAAGTCTCTACAATGGTTTAAGTCACCCCGAAATATGAATAAATGTGGTCATAATGGGGAAAGAGGATTGAATAAAAAAAAACTATGGTGGAAGATAATGTTATTTTGAGGAATATAAACTTCACGTTTTTACTAAGGGGTTATAAGGAAGATATTTATTTCACCCACAAAAATCATAAGGGGTAAGAATTATAAATATTTGCACTGAAGGAGAAATATTTTTTACCAAAGATATAAAAGTATTTTGGGAGGTAAATTATTTTTATGAAGGAGTTAACCAATTAGGTAATTATTTTACCTAAAGGATATTTTCAAGTGAAAGGGGAAAATGAATCAATATTCACTGAAGAAGCTACGAACATGGGTAATTATTTAATTGGTGAAACATGAAACCTGTTACCACAGTGAAGATTATAATAATTATTAAAAGTTGATTTTCACGGGAATGCACAGATGAGGAGTTAAAGTCAATTATTTCGTTTATGGCAGGTTAATTGATTATTTCGCCCGAGATGATGAAGATGAACTAAAATATTTAATTTTCCAAAATGGCAATTAATTAAATATTTTATTTTCACGAAAGAATGTTGAAAAGTTGCATTGGAACAAATGAAGGGTCATAACCCTAAAATGTGTATTGTATATATGTATAGTAAAATCATGAAAAAATAGATTAGATTTAGGATAAATAAGTAGGTTAGGTAGTTGGATAGGGTGAACTGTTGCCGAAATAAATATCATGTTGTACATTGTAAAATATTTTAAAATTATATAATGGAGAAGAACATATTTATCAGGTGATCCAATTATGGTGTCAATTGTTTGTCAAATTTATTGAAAACATTATCTAGTTGTCTTCAAGGTTGTCATTTCTTGATTATTTAAATTGAAATATCAAGGATATTTTTTCAATTTATCAAAGCACACTTGCTGCTCTTGTGTGGTTCAATTAACTGGTTCCTGCAAGACAAGATTAAATCCTTTTGATTAATCACAGTAATTTGGAAAAGGACATTTGGATCATTAAGAAGAATTTGATAAGTATACTCTTGCACATTTACACAAGTTGTAAACAGTTACAAGTGCCAAGCAATTTGAATTATAACCATTAAGTAAGTCACCTATCATGCAAATCTTGACTCCATTAGCCCAACAGAAGTAGGCACTGGTCATACCATTCACATTTTAGAATTTTATAAAATCTTATTAAAACATTCACATTTCAAGTTTAGCATTAGGAATAGGAATATTTAGTAAACTTTCATCTATTACATTTTGTGCCATCATAATAGATCTATCAATTCAGTCAAGTCATACAAATTTAAGTCTGCTTCATTCATATAGGTACACCCGCCTAGGTCTAGCAAAACCTGAAGAGAAAAAGGTCTAAACCATTTGGCCTTGTTTGTTACCCTGAAATGTACCAAGAGATTGGCAACCTCTTGAGGAATTTCTCCTACGTTTTTGAGAGCTAACAATTGGTATGAGAGAATAAATTGGTATTAGTTGGTATCAGTCAAAGGGGGAGATTAAAGTTCCCTTTTCCATTGCTAAATAGAAGTAGAGGCTACAACAACATGGTGACCTGAGACAAGATGTTCAGAAGAGGTATGTGACCCATTTCCATTGATGTCAAAGGGGGAGAAAGTTGCAAATTCTCAAGCAATTGAGCATGGGAGAAAAGCATGCAATGCTCATAAAGATGAGCAAAGAAGATGTGAGCTCAGATGATTATTCACAATTAGTATCATACCAATGACAATAGTTTAAGCATCTAATTTTTCCATCAATGAAAAAGGGGGAGATTGCTAGCATATTGTTGTCATTGATGTCAAAAGGAGAGATCTATGGTGAAATGGAGTTGATCCTATAAAGGAGGATGTTGACATTAATGTAAGAGCTTCATTGATGTCAAAGAAGAGATCAGAAGTCAAATGGAATTGATCCTAAAGGGAATATTATTGGTTGATGACAAAGGGTGTCATTGATGCAAAAAGGAAGTTCAGTGGTGTGATTGGATGCCTTGAAGAATAGAGGATCAATTTCTAGAAGAATTGGTGCAGAATATTGGTGAAAGAAGCATGTTTCTGCAAATGTTGCAAAATTACTCAAATGTCGCATTATTGTCATGCAATATTTACATGATGTTGTAGAAGGTTCTTCCAGGTGTTTGAAAGTGAAAACAAAGTGCAGATTCATTATGGGTTTTCTAGGAGATTTTTGAAAACTTGTTGCAGGTCCAAAGGATGGTGGATGTGCTAAAAATGGAATTGTTTGTGCTCTTAGATAGTTTTAGGTTTTATCAGTTAAACCCTAGGTATTTGCACTCATGGAACTCTAACAGTTTTTCTATTTTTTCATTGATTGCTTTTTGGCTGTTACTGGTTGCTTAAGTTGTCACTTAAGCCATTATGCTCATTATGTAACCAACCCCATTTACCTAGCACTCTTGGTTGACAGTGTTCATGTGCATCACAGCCAACCTTCACATTGTTGTTGTGAAGCTAGGGAAACATATGCTTTTCACAATGCATTATGTGCTCACAATGAAGATTTGACGGTGTATGTTGATGCATAGAAAATCTGACGGCTATCACCTTATTCTTTCACATCATGCTTTGGTGTCTCTAGCATAGAAGTGTTTGCATGATATGCGATGAATGGATAAGATTAAATGGAATAAATCCAAAACCTATCACTTTAGTCCTTTGCATCATAGTTATGACTTTAAAGGAAGATATGCTTTTTGTGATAGGTGATGAGTGGAAGATAATAGAGTATGACATCACCCTAGATAGATGGGAGAACATTATTACATTATGAGGGATGTTCTCATCACTATAGTAAAGAAAAGTGAAGGAAAGCTTTGTGCAATGAGCGATGAACAATCAAGATCATATGATGAAGATTGAATGGATATCACTACACCTCTTCACATCGTTGTTGTGAATTGAAGTGATAGGATGGTTTTCATGATGAGCGATGGACAACGAGAGCTAGTGGAAGATGACATCAATAGTGTATAGGTGGAAGAGTTCTATTGCATCACTTGACTATTTCACATCACAATTATGAAGCTAAATAAAGAAAGTATTTGTGTGATCGGTGATGAATGGATGAAGGTGTGACGTGGAAGAAGGTGATGTCAGAAAGATAGGTAATGAAGGATGATTTCTTGAAATACCAATTCACATCGTAAATGTGAATTGTGTGGCAATGAGATGGAGAACAAGTGGCAACAAATGACTGAGTAGGTGATGCCACAAAGGCTCTCCATCTAGGAGACATATGAAGATTGTTGGAATAGGATAGTCGGTCTCTTCGACATTCTGATAGAACTTCATCGAGGAGACATATGAATATCAGAGTGAGTGGCATTAAATTCCCTTCGACACAGAAATGGAAGATTAATGAAGACCTTGGTGAGACCTGATAGGAAGGTGACATTGAAAGAAGGTGATGTGTGCAGAAAAATGGCAAAGGATGAGTGAATAAGGTGCTGAAATGTGGCAAGGATGTCAAAGGTGGAAAAATGTTAGTTTCCCACAAGCCTACCAAGATTTTGTGGGCCCATCCTTTCAACTAGCGGTATAGCGGGGGACAATGTAGATTGGTTGGAAATTGATCCAATGGTGATCGCCACATCGTTGAAGAAGAAATAAAGGCACATGTGCTATAGTGATGCATGATGTATGATTGATGGAATAGATCTAAAAGGAAATCAATCTAACGGTGATCGCTAAGATGCTCCACATCACGAAAATGAATGATGATGCCCTAAGTGAACTAGTGATACATGATGGCTATGGTTCCAAAGGGAAAGTGATCAACGAAGACTATTTAAAGGAGATCAATCCAATGGCCATTTTTTAAATATTTTTCGAGATCAACGGGGAGCTAGAGGATCGTGGCGTGAAGAGATAGGACTGACACCCCATATTTGAATGTGAAGATATCAAAATGTTAAGTCCATGTAAATAGGGTTTCAATTAGTAACCAACATAGAGGAAAGAATTTATTGGTCCAACTACACCTGTGACCATTTTCAGTTAAGATATGATCTGCTAAGCGGTGACACAACTTGCAAGGGAGATGGAGATTAGAATCAGATCGTATAAGAAAAAGAATATATTAATTGCATATCTAATTCTAGGGTTTGATAGAGAGCCAATTTGGGAAAACTCTTTGTATCTGAATTAAATGTTGTGTGGCTCCATGCATGGGTAGCTTGTTGGAGATGATAGCAGGTAAAGGAAACTCTAATAGAGGATTCTAGTTGATCGAGATATGAGAGAATCTTGAGGCATTGATTAATGCAAATCGGTGGAGTCAAGAAAAAGTAGAAGACAATCAAAATATTGTCTAAGTGTTGAGTCTACAAGGGAAGAATGATGAGTGAGTAGTGCACAACATACAAAGTATGCACAATTTGAATGAGTATAACCCAAAAAAAATAGAGACTTAGATCTAGGTTAATATTTAGAGACTAGAAGAAAGAAATTTCTAAGTGCAGAAGAGAAGATAATGCAAAACATAGTTATGTATTGGTAAGTGTGTAGCAGAGGAAAAGTGTGAAGAAAGTGTGTAATGTAGGAAGGTAAAATAGTGAATGTTCTAAAGTGTAGATGAGAGAAAGAAGAGAGTGTAAAAAGTGGAGAGTGCAGAGAAGAGAGGATGAGTTGTTGAGGTTGCAGCAATAGTAGCATAGTAGATGCTTACAAGGTTGCCAAGCAAGGTATGAGTAGTTACAAATCATACTTGTAATAGAGAATTGGATTCATATGAATCATTTGTAATATTGTCATTGTAAATCTGATTGGTTGGTGCCATCAGATAATTGAGTTGGCGCTCAGTGTAGGGAGTTAGTGCTTTCTTGGAGCTAGTGCTCCTAAATCAAGGAGTTGGTGCTTCCTTGGAGTTGGTGCTTCTTAGATTGGTACCCTAAAATATTGTAACAAAAGACTTATTTGTGACATTGGATTTGAGTAGTACACTCAAGCAGCCTTTGTCACCATGGATTTTTCCATCTTGGGTTTTCCATGTACATCATGTGTTATGGTCATTTGTGTGTGTGCATGTTTATCTTTCTACTAATTTAGTAAATTTGCATAAAGTACTAAAAGGAATTAATCTCCAATAATTATTAAGGGATTAAAGAAGTTAGTCTGCATAAAAGATTTTAAGGGAAAGTTTTGAGATCCATTGATTCACCCCCCCTCTCAGTAGATTGTTGTGTTCCATCAACATTGGTGTCCTTGATTGAGAGCTCAATATTTTATCTCCAAGTTCCTTTCAAGCTATTATTTTGTTTCTTGGTGTTTTTAAATTTTAATATTCTTTATATTTTCTATAAAATCAAGATTTAATAAATTTCTATGAGTTGATAGTACAAAAGTAGTTCATAATCTCAATTCAAAGCACTCTCTTTGTTTCTAATCAACACATATTTTATTTTTGCAAGTAAATATAAATATTTAGCATTTTAAAAGTAGAATAGGAGTTTAGCTATATTATAATAAGTTGTTTTAATTAAACCAAAAAAATTCTATTATACAAATCCTTCTAATCTTTTAGAATGAGCATTATATGATGCATATTATGATAGTTTTGTATACCCATTTTTTACTAAATCCCAAATATTATGAGCCAAAGAAAATATTTATTTTTTAACACTAATATTCTTGTTTTTTTTACAATCAAATTGAAGAAGTCATTGTTGGGTGAGACTACTGTCCCCACTTTCCATCACAATTTAGCTTTAAAAAATCTAATCTTTGCTAAATCACCTTTTCTCTAATATCAAATTAAAGGATTTGTTTATGCTACATATATTTTATCAAATGTCCCTAATATGTGTACATTTTATTTTGCACTATATTTTTATTTTATCTCCTTTTTTTCATTTGCTACATATTACATATGTGTACAACTTACGTATTTCCAACCTATTCTAGAAAATTTCTACTTCTAGAAAATTCTAAAATAGTTCAATGAATTCTTCCTCAAGACGTTTTTAATAATTCTAAATTATTAAATATATTTATATAGAGGGTAGCTATATCTAAGAAATATTAGAATGAATCAGGTATATGTTTTAAATATTTTATATGAATAAAGTCAAAATTGAGTTGGTGCTACCACTGAGAAAAGGATGAGTTATATTTCTAAAAAAATACTTATTGTGGAGTGTGGTTTATTTCTTAGGTAAGTGCACCAAGATGTGATAAAAAAGGGGGTCTTAAGATGTCGCTTTTTTTGAAATCAACAAAGTCTAATATTCAACGAGAAAATGAAGATAGTTATGCTCCAAAATTAAAGATGCAATAAGAACAAGAGTTGTAGTGCTTCAAATCTACTTTCTAAGCTACTATTTATTTGAAAATGGTGAAAATTGAGGGTTTCAAAAAGGGGGAGCACACAAAGTGGTCCATTTTTTTCAAAAAAAATATAACATAGCATTTGGTGTGCTCCCTCTAAAATGTTAATTTTTTTTATAATTTCAAATATTATTTTAGTGAGAAATTAGCTAACACCATGTAGTTTATGCTTGATTTTTAGCTAATTTTTTAATGTAAATATGACTTTATTAGTAATTTTTGAAGTGGACACATCTTAAAAAATATAAATCTGAGTGTGCTCCCCTCTATTTTTTTGAAAATTAAGAGAAAATCAATTTTTTTAGTATGTGTAGAATGAAGTTTAGTTACTAGAAATGTAGTTTATTTAAAAATTTGATGAATGTGTAACAAACTATACCCAAAATACCACATGTTGGTTTTTGACAAAAAAAAACACATTAACAAAAGAAATTAAAGATGTAAACCTTAATGTAATCAAAAGGTGAAAAAAAAAAATGGTTAGATAGCTAAAACAGAGATTAATGCCATCATGGTATTTTTATAAATTTGCATTGAAACACTTGAAAACTTGATGGAGAGCATGACAAAAAATGTGAATTTTTTTTACCTTTTAAAAAAAACACATCTTTCGCATGAAATGGTTGTCCAACCATTTGGGTTAGATGCCTAAGGAAAATCCAACCCAAAGGGTTGGTATTTCCCAATGCAAATCATTTGATGAGTGTCAAATTTAGCATTAGACAAATGAAAATAAATTTTTAGAATGCAAGGGCCAAAATATCTTTCTCTTTCTCTCTCTCTTCCCCACTTTGATTAAGTCTTAGAGTTTAGGGTTTGTGATTGATGATGGATAGTTGAGGTTTTACCTTTCACTCTCTCACTCCCTCTTTCCCTCTCTTTCAATACTTCCCTTTCTCTCTCCCTCTTTTCTCTCTCTCAGCTCTCTCCCCTCTCTATGTATCTCACACCCTCCCTCCCTCTCTACCTTTCCTTCCCTCCTTACCCCCATCTCTATCCCTACCTCCCTACCTCTCTCTTCTTCTCTATCCCTCTGTTATTTTTTCTCTCATATCTCTTCATTCTCTTGATCACTACCTCTCCCTCCCACCCTCTCTCTCTCCCCATCTCTAGGTGTCTCCCTCCTTCCCTCTTTACCTCTCTACCTCTCCCTCCTTGTCTCATTACCCAACTCTCTCCCCCCTCTATCTCTCTAACCTCTATCTCTCCCCTATGTCTCTCACCCCTCTCTCCCTAGGCTGTAGGTCTCACCTCTATATCTCTCCCATCTCTAGTTATTTCCCTCCTTCTCCACCTCTCCATCCCTCCTTACCCCTCTTTCCCTCTTTGTGAACCTCTCTCTCATTTCTTCTCTCTCCCCTCTCTAGGTATCTCAATCACTCCTTGTCTACCTCTTCATCCCTCCTTAGCCCTCTCTTTCTCTTAATTCTGCTCTCCTCCTCCTTATGTATCTCACTCCCTCCATGTATACCTCTCCCTCCATCCCTTGTTACTCCTCTCTCTCTTTGTTCTTTTGTCTCTTCTCTTCTCTCTCCCTCCCCTCTCTTGGATGTTCCCTCCCTTTCTTCCTCTCCCCCTCTCTATCTCCTCCTCCCTCCTTAAAATACCATCTATCTCTCCCCATCCTTCCTTAAACCCCCATCTCACCTCTCTCTCCCCATATAGGTCCCTCACCTCTCTTCCCCTCTATCTCCTCTTTTTGTAGGTCTCTCACTCTCTCCACATCTACCTCTCTCTCTGTGATGATGCATTCACATTGCAACTATGTAAATCACAACATCTACATTCTGACGGATGTGAAGAATGTTCACAGTGATCTATGGCATTGTTATTAGATAATTTTCTATAATGATCACATGGGGCCAAACTTATTTATTTAGTGTGCAAAATAAATGAACTTGAGTGAATATTAAATAATCTTGGACTTAACCTTTCACATTATTTGGAAGGAAAATGAGATACATACCTTTCAATATCTTTCTCACTATCAAAATAGGGCATATTAGTAGCATCAGAACAATCAGAGGAGCAATAATTGCTCTCTTCAGAAGCATAATGGTTGTTGATATCTTGAATTGGAGGTAGATTATTTTGACCTTCAAAATTTATCTATAGGATTGTATTCATTTCTAGTTTGTCCATTCTTGAGACATCCTCTCTTACATGTGCACCCTTTATTTATTTTATTATGTAGATAAACCTTCCTACAACTTAATATGATTATCAAGTTACGTATTTAAGTTCAAAATTTCATTAACACATTTCTTCCTCAAAGTTCCTTGGTTACTTTCATCAACACACATAAATACTAGTGAAATTTTCTCCTTCCTATTAAGCTTTTCATGCTTGGTAACATGCTTCACAACATCTACCTTGTTCATGGTCTAGTCTAGATGGGCACTTGAGTCTTTGAAGATATCATAAGGGACTTTTCTTATGTTTACCTTTCCATGTGATGTACTTGAATAGCCAAATATTTTGGCATTAATATCATAAGAGACATTAGTTTGTAGATGGGGTATATGACTTTATATTTCAGATGACATTTCAAAAAATTCATGTGGAATTTTTTGTGGTAGCGCCTCATCACTTATAATTTTTTCAACAAAATATTTTTAATCATGTGTAAACTTTCCTATTTCTTGATTTAGCAAAGTCTAGTCCACAAGACCTTCCATGCCTATAGAGAAGATGATAGTTTTTTTTGTAACATGGCTTATATTGTTTTTCAAATGTGGTGTTAGACAACTAGAGCTCAATGAATCAACTCCATCAAAATCATTATCATCATGTATCAAATTATTTGAAGTATTTACATTTTCACATGTTTGATTATGATCCCAAAATTTTCTTTTACCAAAAAATAATTTATTGCTTATATGCTTCTACCACTTACACTTACCCCAGGAAGAAGCAAGGACTATTTTATTCTCCCTATTTTTTAATCATCTTTATTCTCTCCTACTATCACTTTTTCACCTACATTTTCAAAATTATAACACAAAGGTCTTTTGATACCTTTGCAATCACAAACTGCATGATCATTAGAAATCCCACTCCCTTTTCTTTTTATATCTATAGTCAAGCAAGTAGAATTACCATCAATTTCTTTGTTAATGGCATTTAATGCACCCTTTCCAGTCTGTAGGGTACCACAATCTTCTACTTCAAGCCAACCACTATGAAAAAGTTATGATTTTTAGGACTTCCATTTTTTTTTTATCCTTAAAAACCCATTATCCTTTCCATTGGTATTGTAAGTATTGCTATGAAAACCAACTCTAGTTGTAGGAATGCCAAGTTGCTCTTGCTCCAATTCAACCTTATAGTTAATATCTAGGATAATTTTTTCTTCCTTTCTTTCCTTTCTCACTAAATCTAAGTGTGCTTCTTGTTGTTTGATAAGACATGCCTCATTGTGAGGGAGATTCATTAGTAATTTCAATACTTGTGCAAAGAGGAGCTTTAATAGTAGTATTTATACTTTTTTTTGTTCTTTTTGCCCTGTGAGGACCTAGGTATATTATTTTGTGAGCCCATAATCTCAGAACTAGAAACATGATCTTGAAGAAATACCTCAGAATCAGTGACAATATTATATATAATGTTTAACCTATCATAAGTTACTTCCTCCATCTTGTGATATTGTGATGATATAGGTGGCCTATGAGGAGCACTAGCAACTACCTCATTCATGCCAAGGAAGACTGGCTCAGGCTTCAACCTTAATTAGGATTGTACCTATCTTCCTCTATTTATGTCACCCCACTTTCTCCCCATCTAGGTATAGGATATAGGGTGTAGGAACTAGGGTTTAGGTTATAGGTTATAGGGTATAGGATTCAGCGTACAAGATTGATGTTACAAGGTTTAGGGTACATATAGTATAGGGTATGGGGTATGTGGTATAGGGTATATAGTACTAGTATAGGGTTTAGGGTACAATATTGATGGTACAAGGTTTAGGTACATTATAGGGTATAGGGTTTAGGGTATAGGGTATAAGGTTTAGGGTATTGGTATAGGGTTTAGGGTATTGGATTTATGGTTGAGGGTACAAGGTATAAGGTATAGAGTTGAGGGTTTAGCATATAGGGTTATAGGGTTTAGGGTTTAGGGTATAAGGTGTATGGTTTAGGGTTAAGGGTAATGGAAGTACAGTTGAGGGTATAGGTCGAGGGTGTAGAGTTTAAGGTTGATGGTATAAGGTATCTAAGGTCGAGGTGTATGGTTTAGGGTATTTAGTTTACAATTGAGGGTATCAATATATATTTTAAGGTTTATGATTGAGGGTAAAGGGTTTATGATTGAGGGTCTTAGTGTGTGTGTGTGTCTCACTCATTCTATTTCCTTCTCTCTTTCTCTTTTTCTATTCTATCTATCTCTCTTCTTTCCCAATTTGTTAAGGGTTAAAAATCTCAATAAAGGATATTTGGCACTTGCTAAATTTGGTGAACGACAAATAGCCTACACTAAAATTGATAAAAAGAGGCATTTGAATCGTGTTTTAGGCCCACATTCTCTATTTTTTTCTGGTTTCTATGTATTATCTAAAAAATAAATGCTTTTTCATGGTTTTTTACATCTTGAACAAGCATATTTTGAATATTTCATCACCTTTCTACCACCTTTTTGTTTGTTAGACAATGTAGAAGATAAAAATTTGAAGCTTTTAGATCAAATTTGATTATATGAGATAATATTTTCATGCTTCTAGAATTCAAATATTTATTATGAGATTTTTTGTTTAAATTTGAGAATATAGACCTATTATATTCATAATTTTTAATAATCCTATTATATTTACATATAATTCACCATTAAATTTGAAGAAAGTTGTGTAAAAAGTAAGAAAAATTAGGAGTTTGAAGAAAAAAATGAAAGAGCATGACATAATTTGTAAATTGTAATATAAAATATCAAGTTTTAAGGTACATTCTATTTGTCTTTATGCATTTAATTATTTTCATCTTCTTACATAGTTCAATTGCAATTACTTTCATTTTTATTTGTTCTTTTTGTATTTGTTTACTTGACTTAATGATTATGTTAGCATGTTCCTAGTTAATATGTCATTGATATATGCGCACCTTAAGTGTTCCATGTTGACACAAGTGAACATATGTTGCATTTATACCTCACATTCCTACATTGGTTCATGTTGGCACACCTAATAATATATGGGTGTTGTAAAGATCTTTAGACATTCCTAGGAAACCAATATGACTGTCCTTGATTCTTATGGTCATACAAATTAAAGATTACCAATTTTGAATGATAATGAAATGGATTGTGAACATTACTTAAATTTGGTCAACCTTGCTTAATAGTGTATACGTGTAGAATTTTTTATCATGCTGAGTAAATAACCAAAGAATCTAACACTATATGAGTGTGAAGTTGATAATGCAAAGAAAAAAGAAACAATGAGGAAACTTCATGATGGAAGGAAATTAAACACTATAAAAGAAAACATGCCTATTCAAGATGAAATGAAACACCCATGCAATGTAAGAGAGATATGGAATTGGAATCACAAAGGAAATATATACAAAGACTTTGTGCAATGAGATAACTAAATCCTGAATTTGGGGACACATCATCTACCACAAGTCAAGTTGAAGGCACACCATCTATGGTATGTCATATTGAAATTACATCAATATTCACATCTCAAGTTGGAGACACTCCATATTACACATCTCAAGTTGAAGGTACACCATCTTTTACATCTTAATTTCAAGGTACATCATCCTTTTCATCTCCGGTTGAAGGTAATCCATCTATCCCCAATGTTGTTGACATTCCTAATATTGAGGCAACTCTATGTTTGATAACACCTCCTAGCGTTTTGCATAGAAAGCATAAGTATTTGATTGATAGTAATGATAATATTTTAAAACTGATGTTGATAATATTCCAAAGTGTACTTGTCAAATATATGTTAAGAGGATATGCATATTATTTTTTGAGAAGTTGAATGAGATTGAAAGATGTCAACTATTTGTTAAAATGATGAGGAAACTAAAATTTAGGCCCATCATGAAGATTATTGGCTAAGAACATCAGATGATTCATGTGAGAAATATATTATAAAGAAACTAATGAGTGCATATGAGTGTGGGTTCTACCTCACACATGAAAGATAGTAATGTCACCTAATGTGTCATGACATCAACAATGGTAAGAAATCAAACCAAGAAATATTGCCTCATTATAAAGGCAAGTAACATTGAAAATAATTATATCTATAATAAGAGCCATGGGAAGGAATCAACAAGTAGAGGATCCAAATAACAATGAATTATGGTCATTCTCCGGTAGACTACCATAGAAAGATAAAGCAATTGTTGATGCCTTGAGATCCCTAATTGAAGAATTTTGTAATAATAACACAAGGGTATCTCCCAATAAAAGAGATGATTTAAGGAGGATTGATAGTCAAATTTGTGATCCACATTTGAAGAATTTTTGGATAACTCAAACATATTTTTTTTTCAAATTTCAAGAGATGTATCCTCAAATTAAAATTAGTCAAATACATTTTGAAATGGTAAAGCCTTTTTATTTCAAAATAAATTACACACAAAACTTGTTGTTGTAGAGTACATATTAAATTTTCTAATAATTATGATGTTTATTGACATGTATGTGCATATTTGCATACTAATAATGTTTTACATGAATGTAATGTAAAGGCTCCACCTAGATCTTCAAGGGAATTAATATCTAGCATTTTATGTGAAATAGTGGATTGTCAACTTTTTTACAAGAACTTATGTTTGGAAGGAATGTGTGTTTATTGTGTTTGCTTGTAACATTTTTGAATTTGTGAACATATGGATAGTAAAAATGCAATTGGAAATGAACTAGTGAAATTTGGAAAATATAAGATAGTGGCCTATAGTCTAAAAGATGGGAAAGAAGTAAAAATGTGTGAATTGGTCAGTGAATAGATTTCAATGTACTAGTTAATCAATTTTTTTTGTGAGAATATAATGTCGGTCATCCCACAATAATGGGTTACACTTTTATGCCAAACTTGACATTGAAATCAACATTTTCAGAGAAAACTTCACTTTCTGACACTTATAGTAGGTAAACTATTAGGAATTTGAAAATGATGTAAACCAGTGATTTGTGAGATTTTGTTTGTAGATTTTAAATGTATTTTTTAAAAAAAAAATTGAAATTAAATTATAATTTTTTTGTGTCTCCTTTGATAACTAGTTTTTAATAGTAAACAACATTTTTAAGAAGTGGTGTATACTTCGGCTCGCATAAATTTTTTTCTATAAAGGATAAAATTCTGATTCTTTTGAATTTAGGTTGGTAACACAAGTATCTAGTGGTTTCATTTTGTTTCATAGAATTTTGTTGAATATTTTTCTTTTAATTAAGTTTTGAAGTCAAAACATTTATAATTTAGACATAGGTGCACTTTGGCTCGCATAAATTTTTTGGTATGTATTGAAATTCAATTTATTTATTTTTGTTGGAACGAGGACATCAATACCTAGTTCGTACATATTTTTCAAAAAAAATTCCTCAAATTTACTATTTTTCCACAATGATTTTTCACCGAACTTGATGTTCGGTGAAAAACCTACGTACAGTAAAACTAAAAATTAAAATATTAAATAAAAATAAAATATATTAAATTTATAGTTGTTGGAAAGCACTTTTCGATCACTACAATCATCTAGCTTGGTTTATCAAGTTGACTCCATTTTCACCTCCTTCCCAAGCTTTGATAGTAAAAAAAATGCGTGGGTTTACCCATGTAGGAGTATGAAAAGTATACGCATAGAGCTCGCTGGTTGGACTCACAATTCAAGTTATGCAAGGATACATTTCCACTTCATACCATCATTTTAGTTGTTGAATTTGCAGAGAACTACACATTACAACCACAAAAGAAGGTGCAATCATAGTATTACAAATCCACATAGGTTTCTATATTTTTGCATATATAATTCATTCATACAAGTGATATTATAGAGGATGGCAGGTGCTACCATTGTTTTTGTACCCTTATAAAAATTGTATCCACTTACTCCAAATTTTGGCAAGTTGTAAGAAAGCTTTTAGCCTTCCTCGTGGTTTTCAAAAGTTTGGTGGCCTTTGCTTAGGTTTTCATAACCTCGCCTCTACTTGATATATTAAAAATTTATCCCTTCGAGTCAACCAACCTTAGAAATTTTTAAAAAATTTGAGACTCAAAACACTTTTCAACTCTATGAAGTTCCATCAAAGCTAAAATCATATCATTTCAGAGCTTCAGGGAGGTTTCAAAACTTCCATCAGATCTTGAACGAGTTAAGAGTCATCACCTTTTTTGAAAGTAAGATAATCTTGAAGATTTTTTTAAAAAATCAGTGCAATGAATTTTTTCATCAAGATGTATTTTAGAACTTTATAATGGTTGTGAAACCTCTTTCAGTCCCCGATGAGGTTGTGAAAACTACACATTCTAACAAAAATTCCTTCAAAATCATTCTTTTTCAAATATTTAAAAAGTGGTTGAGATAAAAAGGAAGCTATGACAAGTTACACATTCCAACCTTGGTAAAAAGGGTATTAACTACTCATACACTTAAGCATTAATTGTTGAGGGTTTTTTACTGATTTGAGCTATTAAGGAAGCATATTTCAACTGTGCTGGGAGAAAAGATTAGAGTGGAGTGAAAGAATGAATTCTTGAAACTTTTGGTTCTTAGAGATTGGAACGCACTTGAAAGGTACTATTTTCCTATGTAATTAAGTTACAATATTTTTTGGAATTTTACTCTAGAGTGGATAACTATATTAGCATATGATTCCCCTTGAAAGTTATGTATATATCCTAGGGTTTTAGTCATAATGAACAATACTTATCAGGGTTATGAATATTTTTTTGGCTTAACCAACACAATTCCAAAAATAGGGGATCCCAAGCTAGGGCATGCAAATTTGAATGAGTTTTGGGATAGTATTGGGAAGCCTAACCCTCCATCCATTACACAAAGGTTAATTGAGAGAAAATTATTACAAGTCGCCACCTTCTAGTAGCAATTCAATATCCATATTTGATAGTGGAATGTATAAAACATTATTACTTTGAGACACAAGAGGTTAGGACCAATGATAATATATTGGTGGTGAAAATTCAAAGAGATACTTTTGCTTCATGTCTAGAAATCTGAGAGAGAGCAATATTCAACATTTGATTTCACCTCACAAAATATTTTTTTAGAAAAGAGAGGCTCATATAGGAACATGATTTATAGAGAATGGTTCACCACACCTAAGAAGGGTAAATCCCAATTACCCAAGAGCCTACACAGGAACCACTTCATAAATGATATTTATGATATAATTGTACTCTTTCATAGGCTAAGGGGAGATGAAAGAGCTCATGAATTTGAATAATGGATGTATTTATTTATTCATATTATACTTGGAGGGAAATGATTCTTGGATTAGGTGCAACCTATTGGTGATCATATACACCGCATGATCATCTATTTACCACTTAATAGATCCTTCTATATGTCCTCATACCTAGTTTATGCCACAATACAATAAGACCCTAGTCGGGATTGAGACCAAGTTTGAATCCAAATGATGAAATTCCAATTTTTTATTAGTGTGATAAGCTACAACTGGGAAAAATTTATCATCACCAGAGAAGAATTACTGATACCTTCGCAATGAGGGTAACTCATAAAATACAAGGTGATATTGGTTTAAGGCTTACTCCTGAAGCCATACAACTAATTGAAACATATGGGAGCCATTTCAAATAATTCAAAAGGTTCTCATATATTAGGGTTGGAGGATTTGATGGTGCTCCACTAAAGCTTCCTAAGTATGCAAAAGAAAAGTTTATTCTAATAGAAGTCTGCCAACAGGTTGTAGAAGTGAATAGTAGATATCAGGAAAGGACAAAGGTTGGTATTCATTTTCCTGCTAGACTTGGCTATTTCTCCTACAATTCCATGTTAGATGAACTCAACATTTAGAGGGACATAGTTAAGTATACTCCATAATTTTATGATGCAATATTTCCTTTTGATAGCAAATAATTTGTAAAGAATAATTTGTAGCTGGGTACCAGATTTCATCATATTCTTGATTTGGAAGATTATTTGGTTGATTGTGTTGATGAGTACAAAGTAAGGAAAAGGAGTTGGATGAGGTTGTCCTTGAGACAAACAAGGGTATTCAACCTAAATTGGGATATCCATGGTATTAAAGATGAATAAAATTTGGGGGATCCCATCTTTATCAAACATGTTTCCATTCAACCTGTTGTGTCTAAGGATTGGAGCATCAAAGAAGTTGAAACTATTAAGGCAAAGACTGTATTTGTCTTAAGAAGAAAAAAATAGTGGGTTGTTAGGAAGAATGCAAAATTACAACTTCCCTCAACTAGGTCACAAAGAACTCAACCTCAGGGAGAGAGTATCCAACCTCCCATAACTTTAGGAACATAAAATTCTACTTCTACATCAAGTGTTGTTTGGAGAGTCAAGGTGGTGGAGGTGATGAACCCTCAAAGGGAAATTTACTAGAGAAGACATGTGAGGAAGATTTTCCTGACCCTCCTTAGTAGGATAAGGATGAAGAAGTGATTCAAGGGGAAGAAAATGGTTCATGTTTCTACCTCTCCATCTCATGAAAGTACATCTTATTCCTTTCCCAAATATTCTTCTATCAGAGAGGAACATGTATCTCCTAGGGTTGTCCCTACCCCACCTTCTTCTTCAGAGCGTGAGCAATCCACTACTCCCCAATTGAGGGGGAATTTATTTTTCTCCTCTAGTTCTAAATCTATTGCCTCTCCTAATACCTCCTCTTGGATTGAACAAAAATCAAAGAAAAGAAAGATGGTTCAGGTGAGTATTCCAGAGAAAGAGCTTGTAGTTCAACTAATCCAAAGGACTCCTAAGACTAAGAAATTGAAGACTACATCTAGGTTATTAGAGGATGATAGTACATGGAATATTTATGTGGTGGTTGCTCATTCTTTGATGTAGAAAGAAGTTAACCAAGAAACCGCTAGTGATTTTAATGTCACTAGAGTAAACCTAGGGCTGTCTTCAAGGAATAAAGACGTGCATAATTTTTAGATAATAAAAACTAGGTTGGTAGAATGGACTACCAAAGATAAAGAGAAGAAAATATGAATTGAAAATCCAAATCAGAGTCTTGACTGAATGTTTGAAGTCTATATTTGACATTGCTTTGCAACCTATCACCAAATATGAAGTTGCATTTGATCCAATGTCAGCAGTTGGGAAAGAGGTGGTAAGTAAGATACATTATTACAAGATATTTGGAAATGATATAGATGAATGGATTGTAGACATATTGAATAATGGAAATAAATTCATCTTAGATACGAAAAAGGTGCACCAAAATTCATATACTTTGAAGATAGAGGTTGATGCAGAATAGGGGTGGAACCTTCTCACAATGTCAAACAAATGAACATCAGATCAACTTCAAAACAGATTTCAAAGAACTCATCAAAATTCACCTTTTGAGCATGCTTCCCTTGTAGCACAGGCAACCCGGTTTAACGGATTTTTCAACCCAACTTCCCAAAAAACTTCACAAAAAAAAAGAATTAGATACCCTTTTCAAAGCTACACAACATATATGAAAACCAATATCTACTCCTTTGGACCAGATCTAACATCCAATAACCCACACTTAACTAGGACTAGTAAATTAGCCCACTTTTGCAAAGGAAGTGTTCTCTAAACACTTGATCTTCTTAAAAACACCACAAAAAGTCATTAATAATGATGAAAAAAAAAAATTCCATGATTATTTTTCCCATACAAGGCCATTACCCTCTTGCCCCATGAAACCCTCCTTAAACATGCAAAAACCAAGGGTTTTGATGGAATTCACAATTCCAAAGCTTCCCAAATCTAGCCAATGATCCAAACACCTCCTAATACCCTTGCAAAAACTTAACAAACACTCACAAGGCCATTACCTTCATTATTTTTCAAAACCCCTACCTTAGTTTCTCTTTTTCATGTCAAAGTCCACATTTCCCAGCCTAGGGCATCACCTCCTAGCCCTATAAACACCTTGCTAAGATTCCAATAAACCATCAGAACCTTAAAAAACATGGTAGATGCCTTTCCTATGAATCACAGGTCACCACAGTAGGAGGAAAGGCTCCATTCTTAAATAAAGTGAAAACCAAGACCCTACTGGCCTGCTACAGGTTGTGCAAGAGAATGGGAATTTACTGTAACGCCATAGAAAGTTGCACAATAGAAAACAAAGATCATTAGAAGCAAACATATGCATGCAATACTAAATCTATGATGCAAATCTATTTGCTAAGCAACAAAGAACAAAGGAAAGTAAAACATAAACAAACTGAAACAATCTCACCAATTTCAAACGTATTTCCATGATTCATCTCGATTGCCCTTCTCCATTTTTCTTGTGTAGTATAATTGCCCTCATATTTCTCGTAAGTTCGTGCAAGTATAGCCTAAGATAATGATTAGTAAAATATCAAAGATTCAAGATTGAGTGCTCTCAAAAGTCATAAGATTTCGCGAGAGAGAGCAGAATGAAGAATGACAAATCAATTTATAGAAAATTGATTATTCGAACGACAGGCCAAGATTGAAAGATCAACAGACAGTTGAGATCGACAGATTAGACATGCATTCTGATAACTGTTAGTAGTGAAATGAGTGATACAAACTAGAAATAGGATTAAAGATTAAATAAATGATTTAATCTTCAGTTTGGCATTCAAAAACATAAGAAATATCTTTGCATGACAAAGATGAAGATTGATTATAACGACTCTCTGTTCGAATGCATGCACGAGGTTTAATTAATTAAATAAGAATATTTAATTAATCCACATGTACACGCCAATAAGTTAGAACTAGACAATTGAATGATTTGACAAAGAGATTACTCGAGAACGCCATTGAGACATTAAATCAAGAGTTAACTGAGTGATTAAAATAGATGTCGAGTCGAGTCAAAGTGAATACTTAGATAACTCACATAATTATCTAAAATATAGAGCAATGTGTTAAAATAGAATTAATGAATTAAATAATTCATTTAATTCAAGACTCGATATTCAAAGAATAATTAAATAAATAAGATTTATTTAATTAAATGATGAAGGGATTTAAATGAATAATTAAATAAAGAATTTATTTAATTATAGTTAAAATATGATAAAGAGTAAATTAAATAAGAATTTATTTAATTTGACAAGAAGGATAAGGTTAATTAGTAACATAATTAAATAAAAAGCGTTTATTTAATTAAACAAATAGAATAAAGAAAAGTGTGAATTAATTAAAATAATTAAGATTATTTAATTAATAGAAGAATTAAAATTAAAGTGAATGATTAAATAATTAACATTATTTAATCATGGCCATGGAGAATACAAATTACAAAGAATATGGAAGTCGCAGGCTTAAAACCAGATTTCGGTGTCTACATTTGCCCCTCTTTGATACAATGTCATTTCGGTGTTGTGTCAAAGAAAATCGATAAGAAATATGCCCCAGTAATGCTCCAGATTAGAATAGGTGAAGGTATGCCCCCTCGGGAAAATTGACAAATTTTTGAAAAGTTCAGGAAAAATTTGGAAATGCTCCCGATTAGTTCATAGGATAGGCAGAAATGCAGTGGAATTTGCGGAATTGGGTTTGGAAATGTGATGGATAGGTACGAGTTGATGGAAAATGGAAGTTAACATGGCCAATAGGATCGAAAGGCCACCTAAGCCCTAGGTATATATAGGAATAGGGGTGAAAAACCTATTCATTTGCACCCACCTAGCTTAGAGATTTAAGATTGTGCTCTACATTCCTAGCGACAATGTCTCCAGTTCTAGCCACTCATCATCGCGCATATAGGATCCGGACATTCCAGAGACCAGCAGGCGCAGACCCCCCAGTATGTAGCTAGAACTTGTCTTTTGAAAATTTTAATTTGCGCGTAATTTAATGCATTTAATTTAATTTTTAGTTATGTGTCGTTTTAGTGGTGAACCGCATATGCATGCGTGAACGACGCATGTGTATGCGGAAAACCGCATTTGAATTTTTATGTCAGTCATTTCGAATAGTGTTTAGCGGTTAAAGGCATTCAATTATGTTTGAAACGCATTTGAATTTTTGAAACGCATTTGCATATTTATAGCCGCATATGTATATTTAGAAACGCATTTGATATTTTGCAACGCAAATGACTATTTTGTGACGCATTTGATTATTATTAGCTGCATTTGTTTAATAACGACGCATGTGAAGATTATGAACCGCATATGTGAAAAAGTGACACATGTGAAAAATAATGATGCATGTGCAAAAAAGTGACGCATTTGCATTTTATTGTATTATAGTCAGTTTGCACTAGAATAGATGATTAAGGCTGACATGAGGCATGTATAATGCCATTGCAGGTTGTATCAGACACAATTTATACACGGGAGTCGAGACCTACGATGTTTCAATTCAGAGATAGCTTGCGGCTGGCAGAGCGACGGGTCCTATGGCACCTTGGTCTATTGCACGTGATAGACATGCCCCAGATTCAGGCAAATCGGGGACTACTGACAGCTTGGTGTGAGCAGTGGCACTCAGAGACATCATCCTTCCACCTACCAACCGGAGATACCACAGTTACTCTAGAGGATGTATATAGGATCCTTAGACTTCCCATTAGAGGGACACGAGTGACTTATGATACTCAAAGGGGAGCCCCTGAGATGTGTAGGTACTACCCTCATGTTGATATTAGACAGTTAGGGTTCGATGATTATGAGATCAGGTGGCGGGTGTTGGCCCAGAGGTATAGACAGTTGGACTGTCTATTGGCTACATTGATAGGTGGTATAATACTTCCTGACCGCCAAGGTCATGGTTTTCCTATGGGATGGGGAGAGATGCTTGTGGGCATGCTCGAGCGTCGAGTTGTGTATGCTTGGGGTTCTTATGTGCTTGGGATGTTATACTTCCATCTGCATGATATTGCCTATTGAAAGGCATAGTCAATGAGCTACGGTACCACGCTCTTGATGGTATGGGCGTGGGAGCATATTGCTATTTTTCGGCCACCTGTGATAGTTGACCTCCCACATGGAGCTTCGTACACCTTCCATTATGCGGGGGTGACTACACAACATCACATTGGAGATACAGGCTACTTTCGACATGCGATATACACAATGCAACAATTTACATGGAGGCCATACCTGGGGTGTGAGGAGTGGTCAGATGAGGATGAGCACTTACCATTTTGTAGACAGGCATAGTATTTGGTTGGATGGACAGTATCTCATGTTCATATTATAGAGTGGCAGTTGCCAGACTATGTCCTACGACAGTTTGGAGAGGTGCAGGATGTACCTTGAGGGCAAACAGAGTTTGTGAGATCCTCACGAGAGGTCCCACTATGGGGGCCAGAGATTCTAGTGGCCATAGTAGAGGCAGATATTGATGCATTGCAGGCACTTCCATGGGGATGGAGAGATGGACCAGTAGACCTAGGGACGACCGCGGAGTATGATTAGTGGTGGGCAGCACACAGGCCGATCCCTTTGATAGATCCAGAGCAGCCAACACTAGTAGAGCGGCGAGGGACAGGGCCACGAGGGAGACAAGGCAGAGGGAGAGGCCGAGGAGGCAGAGGAGATGATGGCTAAGGTGGATGGCGTGGAGGCAGGAGAGGGAGACATGGTTGGAGGGGACGAGGACCACCACTATCACCAATCCAGGAGGAGGGACGAGGAGAGGAGAATATAGCCATGCTAGATGTTGGGAGAGGAGGAGAGGAGGATGTTGGGAGAGGAGGAGAGGAGGCGCAGCCGGTAGAGGCAGGTATGCTAGATATCCTGACAGAGGAGGAGGCAGGTGCCGAGGAGGCAGGCAGAGAGGAGGCAGAGATTGATGCTCTGGGTTTATTAGGTGCTTACCAGGAGGATGATGATGAGGATGATGATCATGAGAGAGAGATTCAGGATCAGATCCTAGAGGAGCTGGATGAGGAGGAGGATGGGAGAGACAGGGATAGACAGGATGATAAAGAGTCAGAGGATCCAGACAGAGATACACTGCGTGCTCAGGTTGTGTCCCTGGAGGAGCATATGAGAGTTCTCATGGACGAGAGGGATGCATATCGGATGGAGAGAGACAGAGCAGTGATGGATAGGGATTAGGCCATAGCTTGGAGATAGGAGACTGAGCAGAGATTTATAGAGCTCAGGGCATTGTGCACAGGACCATTAGCTGCGTTTGCCAGAGAGCTAGTCAGAGCTGGGGAGAGGGAGAGATACTATCGGGATTTGTATGAGGTAGAGATTCCACTAGAGAGATGGGCTCCTAGTTTCTCAGCAGCACACAGTAGCAGGTCCCAGACCAAGACACATAGTAGGACAGTTAGCACAGAGGGGGTGGAGCAGCCACGTAGAGCAGGTCCATATGATAGGCCTCCCACAGCTCAAAGGTCATCAGGTTCCCATCATCATTCTCCCGCACACTCCCGACATGATGGCAGTGGCATTCAGGATAGGGATACTACTTGAGGTTCATTTGAGACATTGTATTTTGATCTTATAGCCTGCAGGCTTCCATGTATTATTGATACATTATGACATTGTGATGTGACACAGTTGAGTGATATATATATATATATATATATATATATATATATATATATATATATATATGATTTTGGCTTCGATTCTCATGATATGGATGTTTATGTATTGATTATGCAGTCTTTATTTATATATGTAATGTTCACATGATATGCCTACAGGATGGATGAGTATATTTGTTTTATGATGTTTATGCATCTAATGAGATAATGTGGATTTTATGTGATATATGCAATTTACAAATTATGAGATGTAATATGATGTTATATGTATGATGCATACTACATGTGATGCTATACAAATGTAATGTGATGCATGTATTTACAGTTGCTTTTTACATGGAATGCTTATGATATGTATTGTTTGATGATGATTATTTAGTATGCCATGATGTTCTAGATATGAGATATGCCTATATGTATGTATTTTTCTAACATGTATGTTGATGTAGGATGATGTATAATGTTTTGTGTCATAGGACTCCGTCATAATGCAAGAAAGAAGAATTGTTAGCGCGGAAAGAAAGATCGAGAAAGAACGAAAGATAGGAGATAAATGTTAGTATTAGCAATCTTCGATATTTTGTTGTATCACAAAAGGTATTGCACTTTATCATCATTGGGCGAGACTAATACAAATGGAGAAAAACACCATGATATGACATAGATCAAGGTGTGCAAGGTCATCCACTTGCTAACAACAGACAGTCGCAGACAAGGAGTGTCGTTAACTCATACTAAGGACACAAGTTTCCCCAATCTTTTTGTCAAGACAAACCACAGACAGCAAACAAAGTAAAAATTGGGTCATGAGACATCATTGCTCCTCTAAATCCTTCATGGGACATCCTTGAGGAAACTAGTAACATGACTCAAAATCAAATTGAAAAGACAGTCGACAAACAACAGTCAAAGAAAATAGAATTATGATACATCGTTGCTTCTCTAAATCCCTCATAGGACATCCTTGAGAAAGCTAGTAACATAATTCCTATCATAAAGTCAACTAAAAAGATAAGATAAATAAGTCAAACAGTCAAAAAGCCAGTAAAATATTTTCCAAAACTTGATCTTATTTGTTTGATTTGTTTTGATTGATAAAAGAATTGATTGACATAACCTGATTTGAGGAGATACATATACCAGATAAGACTATGAGTCTGGTTTCGATGTTATGACTATCTGTATAAGGCATGACAAAGCCTGGTTTTAGAAAGACATGTATCGTATAAGACATTGAGTCAGATACCGTTGATGTGATAACTCATGTAAGGCTATGTTTGATTGTTTGATCTTGTCGATTATGCAGGAAGGACTCATCTTGTATAAGACAAAGATTATTTTGTTGATATTAGTATTCAGGAAGGACTCATCCTGAACAAGATACAGGTTGATTTCCATGATGATGATGTCTATTTCTAGGAAGGACACATCCTGTAGCAGACATTTGTTGATCTGTTTTGATTGTTTTGTTTGGAAAGTTGTTTGATTTGACTTAGAGATATTGCTGACTTGTTCACCAGATTGATGCATGACTTGAGATGATATGCTGACAATTGACTTGTATGTGACGACAAACCCTAAAGGACTGACCTAGTGTGGCCTTGGGGGCTCATTGATTGATGGCCTTGCCTACGTTATACACGCAGAGACCTTGTAGTTCGACTTGACCTGACCGACAAGACTGACTACAAATAGAAGACGTGTGTGTGAAAGTGAAAGCGACGAACCCTAATGGACTGACCTAGTGGGGCCTCAGGAGCTCATCGGTTGATGGCCTTGCCTACGTTATACACGTAGAGACCTCGTAGTTCGACATGACCAAGGACCTTGTCATATAGACATATGGATTGAATCATGATTTATACAGACAAACCTAAAGGGACTGACCTAATGCCTCAGGGGCACATCGACAGATGGCCTTTCCTATGTCCAGTCGCAGAGGCAATGTAGTTCGACAAATGACAAAGACTGACAAGTGCGACCGACTTTGAATTTCTTTTTGGATTTTTAAAATGTTTTGATTTTTTTGTCTTTTTGAAGTATTCTGATGTTTTTGTGTTCTCTTAGGTCATTTTGCGATGTTCGTGGGTTTTTCCATGGTTTTACGTCTTCAACACAGCCAATGTAAGAACCAATATGACACATGTCAAGTGTTTGCCCCCAGTCAAATACAAGACCAATTGACTATGAATAGGAAAAGATGGGGGATATGAAATGCACTCGATGTCAATCGTTCCAAGTTATGGGAAAGACTACCACTTATTAGGAATGATATAGACAAGCGATGGACACGAAAGATAAGGGATATGTATAGGGATAGTGTAGACACGCAAAATGTACAAGTTAGCATTGCATATTTAAATCTGACTACCAACATCATTTCATCCTAAATCATTCCCCGACCTAACCATTTAATTAAATATCTTTATTTGATTAAATTCATTTGTTTTCTTCTCTTAATTAAACAAATCATGTGTTTAATTAAGTCTCTTAAATCATTCTCCATCTCTTTTAATTAAATAATTAATTTTATTTAATTAATTAAATCTCTAAAGTCTATCTATTAAATTGAATAAATTAAAATCTTATTTAATTTAATCTTACTTCAATCTCTTTAATTAAATAATCAAAACATGTTTATTTAATTAAACTCATTAAATCATTTCCTCTCTTGTTTGATTTAAATTAATCCAAAAATCTAAGTCAAAATAAGTCAACTCACCTAATCATCATTAAACTAACATAATCATCATTTATTTAATCTAACCATGATTAAATACTAATCTCACCCACTTGCATTCTCTAGATATTTCCACTTGCACAAATAAATCAATTTATTGATTTATTAAATCTTCATTTTCCCTCAACAAAGCATCTTTTGGAGGAATATTCTTCTATTTCAAATTCAAAATTTGAATGACATGTCCTTCCAACATGTCATTATTCTCTCTCTTACAAGTCCTTCCAACAAGGCATTTACTTCTTCTTACATGTCCTTGCCTTGAGCCAAGTGGCATTCAATGCAATTTTCTTTCCCCCTCTTACATGTCTTTTCTCAAAATTCAAATTCAAAAATGCATTTATTGGCACATTTGTCAAAACTTGCTCATTCCTCACCCAATCACATGTTGACAAGTGGCATTATATCATTGGTTGAATCTTTGTCCCACATTGCTCCATTTTGGCTTTGTTTCCATTTCAACATTCTATAAATAGAATGCTTCACCATGCATTTGATCATCCACATCTCAAGCAAAGTTACCATGCTAAAATACTTAGCAATCCTCATCCATCTCATTGAATCATAGCTAGGTTTTTTTGCAGATTTTAAGCTTGGAGCATACATTCAAAGTCTTCATCAAGTGGATCAATCATCTTCAATCAACATTTGCATTCAAGGAGTTGGGAAAGGGCAAATCTCCACACACCTATTTGCACCAACTCCCTCAAGAGATCAAGAGTTTGCTTGCATTAGATAGGATTTAATTGTTTCATTTGTGTTCTTCATTTTCATTTCTTATCTTTTGCAAATTTCAAATGGATTTCTTGAGGAATCATTGGTTTCTAATCTTGTGTTTGAGCTAATTGTTTGCATGTTTATTGTGTTTGTGCAAGGTATAGATTCAAATGGTTCACAGATAGGTAGTACGTACAAGGATAAGGGATATATACAGGGAAGTGGACTATGTACAAGGATAAGTAGTATGTATAGGGAAGTGGACTATGTACAGGGATAAGTAGTATGTACAGGGAAGTGGACTATGTATAGGGTAATAGATTATATACAATTATACGAACTATGCACAGAATAATAGTAGACAAAGGATTAGAGTTAACTACACATGGTGCTTGTTTGCCAAGTTGTCACCATGGTACTTATCCAAAGCACCACCGAAGTGGTTTTCACTATTGGACGAATGATTTGTCTTTACTATTGTCCATATTATCTAATTTTTTCTTGGTATTACCAAGATGCCTATTTACCAGGTTTTCACCATGATAACGATTTTTTTGATTTTTTGATTTTTTTGTATTTGTTTGCTAATTAAGACAAAGGCTCCTAGAAGCTATGCGTAGAACTTCTTCAGATGCATACTATTGATTGGTGAAGACAATGGTTCTCCTTTAGAAGTAGAAAGTTGGTACGCTCCTGATCCAAAAGCTTCTATAACAACATAAGGTCCTAACCAATTAGGTTCAAACTTTCTTGGTTTTTCTCTTTCTGCTTGATTCTTTGGGTTCTCCATTAAAACCAGGTCACCAATGTCAAAGTTTCTGTTCAATACCTTCCTGTTATAGCTACGACGAAGGTGATTCTGATATGCTTGAAGATGGTTGAGTGCCTTCTGTCTATGCTCATCCAGGAATTCTAGCTCATGGAGTCTCGATACACGATACTCTTCATCATCAATGTGGCTTTTTAGGGATACCCTTAGGGAAGGAATGTCGACCTCAATAGGAAAAATAGCTTTAGAACCAAATACAAGTGAATATGGAGTAGCACCAGTGGGAGTACGGATACTAGTGCGGTAAGCCCATAAGGCAGGGTTAAGCTGTAAGTGCCAATCACGACCAGCATCATTGACAATTTTCTTGAGGATTCTAATGATGGTCTTGTTAGATGCCTCCACTTGGCCGTTACCTTGGGGGTAGTATGGAGTGGAAAAGTGATGTTGGATATGAAATTCATCACACAGATGGCGGACTTCTTGGTTCTTAAATGAACGGCCATTATCAGTGATTATGGACTAAGGGACACCATACTGATAGATGATATATTTCAGGATGAATCGAGAAATCTGTGTGTCGGTAATGTATGTCATAGGAATAGCTTCAATCCACTTCATAAAATACTTAGTGGCAGTGATAATGAATTTGCGTCCATTAGATGACGTGGGGCGGATCTTACCTATGAGGTCAAGTCCCCATTGGGAAAAGGGCCATGGTGACGTTATAGGACGGAGCTCCTGTGCCAGGGAATGTATCAAGTCTCCATGAATTTGACATTGGCGGCATTTCGTTACAAAAAGATATGTCTTTTTCCATAGTAGGCCAGTAATAACCTAGTCTCATAATCTTTTTGGCTAAGGTAGGACCACTAGAATGGGAGCCACATATACCCTCATGCACCCCACACAAGGTTGCTTGTGCTTTAGTAGAATCAAGACATCTCAGTAGGGTATTATCTAAGGCACATCTATATAGGGTATCTCTGACAATAGTGTATTTGGCAGACTTGCAGAGGAATTTCCTACATTGGTTATTGGATAGGCCAGTGGGTATGACTTTGGCATGAAGATAATCATAGATTTCTTTATACCATGGGGAATCAGGACCAACAATGTCACACACCATTTCAGAATCTGGGATATCATAGGTTGGGACCAAAAGTTGTTCTACCAAGAACTCAAACTTAGGCATGTTGTTAGGAATGTCAAGAAGTGATGCAATTGTAGCCATAGCGTCGGCTGCCATGTTTAAAACCTGAGGTATTTGATGAAATTTGACTTTGTCAAAGTACTCTTTAAAGCTATCAGCCATGCGCTTGTATGAAGCAAGCTTCTCATCCTTAGTTTCATAATCATCATTTACCTATCTAATTACTAGTTGAGAATCCCCATACACTTGTAAAATCTTAATTTTCCACTTGATTGCCATACATAACCCTGTCACTAGAGCTTCATACTCTGCTATGTTGTTAGTGCATGGAAATGCAATCCTGAATGACTTAGGGATGGAATCACCCTGAGGTGTAATAAACAGTATACCAACCCCTAAACCATGATTTGTATGTGAGCCATCAAAGTACAGTTTCCATATTATGTTTGTGTCAATTGTGAATATGAATTCATCAGGAAAGTTTGCAACTAATGGGTGATCTACCTATATGGGTGCGTCAACTAACTGATCCGCAATGACCTATCCTTTAATAGAATTTCTTTCGACATACTGGATATCATATTCACTAAGTATCATAACCCATTTGGCCAGTCGTCCTGTTAATGCTGCCTTGCTAAGAAGATATTTTAGAGGGTCTATTCTAGTAATCAACATTGTTTGATGGTTTAGCATATAGTGCCTCAATTTCTGAGTAGCAAATACTACTGCAAGATAGGCATGTTCAATGGTACTATAGTTGAGCTCATAACCTACCAAAGTCTGACTAATATAATAGACTGCCCTTTCATGACCTTCATCGTCATTCTATGCAAGCAATGCTCCAAGTGATGAATGGGTTGCTGTAATATAAAGAATCAATGGTCTTCCTTCAACAGGTGGCATTAAGGCAGGGGTGTGAGTAAATATTCTTTAATCAGTTGAAAAGCCTTTTCACACCTAGGTGCCCATGCAAAGGGTACTCCTTTCTTAAGTAGATGTTGGAAAGGATGCATCTTATCTGCTAGCTGCACTATAAATCTTCTGATAGATTGCAACCTTCCTTGTAATGTCCGTAGTTGACCAAGATTAGTGGGTGGTGGCATGTCCATGATTGCTTTCACCTTAGCGGGATCCACTTCAATGCCTCGTCTAGAAATGATATAACGTAACAACTTTCCTGACTTGACCCCAAACACACATTTCTTTGGATTGAGTCTCACATTATACTTCTCTAGTCTCTGAAATATCTTGTCTAAAACATGCAAATGTTCTGCCCTTGTCTTGGATTTTTCAATAAGGTCATCGACATAATCCTCCATAAGAGTGTGTACTAGATCATGAAAGATAGTAGTCATGACATGTTGATAAGTTGCTCCAGCATTCTTGAGTCCAAAGGGCATAACATTCCAACAATAAGTTCCCCATGGACAGGTGAAAGCCGTCTTAGGTTGGTCTTTAGTTGTAATTCTGATCTAGTTATATCCTGAGAATCCATCCATAAGGGACAACATCTCATATCCCGTTGTCATGTCAACTATCATGTCTATGTTAGGCAAAGGAAAGTCATCCTTAGGATAGGCTTTGTTGATGTCTTTAAAATCAGTGCAGATGCGGATGCCCCTAGCTAGTTTAGTGACTGGTACAAGATTGGAAATCCCATCTGCATAGTTAATAGATCTAATGAAACCAACGTCTAAGAGTTTCTTGAGTTCTACCTTGACTAATAAAGCAATCTGTGGGTGCATTTTTCTCAACTTTTGTTTCACTAGCTTGGCACCTGGTTGTAAGGGAAAATGATGCAAAACAAGGTCAAGATCCAACCCTGGCATATCCGCATATGACCAAGCAAAATTTATCTGTCTCTATGCAAAGAAGTTATGAAACTTTGGATGCTCTTCTGTTGTTAATGACGCTGCAAAATAAACCAACCGAGGATTGTCCTTGGTACCTATGTTAACCTCTACTAATTCTTCCATGAGCATGGGTGACTTTTCCTGTGCAATAGGGAGAATGTTCAAACCTCCATCCTTAGGTGCCTCAGAGAGTTTTTCACCTTCGAATGCGTCCTTTCTTTTTACTTTTTCATTGTCTAAAGGTGCCTTTCAGTTTTCACCTAGAGACTCATCCTTTTTATCTTGTTTATTCTTTTTCTCATTTTTGCGAATAGAGGGTTGAACAGATTCTCCAAAATATGCTTTTTTGTCCAAGTCAATAGTAAAACCAGCCTTATGATCACCATTTGGTATGCCTTCTTGTAATCCCAAGAACTCAGCAATTGCTTCGTCATTCTCAAACGTATCTAAGACGGGTGTGTCTTGTTGGTCTCAATCAATGAGTTGGGGATAGACTAAGGGAATGTCATTGTCAGAGTTATCAAATTTTAATGGAGTCAAGGTAAAGATTGAATTATTCATGTGGTTACAAAAGTCTTGTACCAGGTCCTTTTTGCTCTTAGGTTTAGGTCTAGGTGGATGAATAGGTGGGCCTAGTGCCAAGGTTTGACTATCGGAAACAGGTGGCTCATGTTGCCATGAGGTAGGATCAAGTGATTCCCAATAGTAGTGTTTAAACCATTCCTCTTTTGTCATTTTCTTTGGTGGACAGGAATTTAAGGGATTGGGTGAGGAACTTAGCATCAAGTCAAGTTCTCCAAATAACTTGTCAAGGTCCATGGAAGAAGTAGAGGATAGAGAATCCCACTCATAATCGTTAGAGTCAGGGGAGTCACAATGATATTGGTCCACTGGTTTGTGAGATGTCTTAATATCTTCTGAAGCACTTACTTCCTCAAGTAAGGGTAATGGGGTACTAGGAACGCCAATCTGAATCGGTTGAAACCCTAGCCCTACTCCTTTTGGCCACTGAGAAACAAATATTGGTTCAATCCTACCATCTTGGTTTAATCCTAAACCACTCTGTCCATCATATCCTTTGCTTTGCATGATTTTAAAACCCTTTCCATATATATTTGTAGGAATATGAGCAAGTAAGAGGGGTTCTTCATCATCTTCTCTATACAGCCAGGAAGTGACATCTTCTATATTTATGGCCTCTTTGCTTAATTCACCCCATTTAGAAAAAGTCATTGTGGGAGGAATGTGTATAGTGACCATAGATTGTCTCTTATCTGATGTAGGTAAACTGTATGACTTAGGAGGAATCAAATGGCTAACACAATAAGAAGTTGTCATGTAATACTCTCCACAACCCTTGTCTTGGATCTCAACCCTAGGAGTGGTAGGAACTGAGGGTGAAATAGGTGTTCGAGTAAGTGTAGCTAGATCAACATAGGAGGATGAATTGTACGATGAGGCCTCTTGGTTTACTGGCACTTGGCATTGGGGGATCTCCTTTAGATTGGTGCAATACTGGAAAGGATCTGGATCACCGTCTATAGTTATTTCTATGCCATTGTAAGGGAATTTAAGACACTGATAATAGGTGGAAGGGACTGCCTTCATGGCATGAATCCATGGTCTACCTAGTAGAAGGTTATAAGGAAGGGTGAGATCCAAGACCTGGAACTTTGTCTCCATCACCGCAAGACCAATTCTAATAGGAAGTGTTACGACTCCCTTTGATTTTCTTTCCTCATCATCATAAGCTTTAATGACAATACTCTTGGTTGTTTCTACGCATGCTTTTGAGATACCTAAAGCCTTAATTAGTTTTAAAGTACACAAATTTAACCCTGCTCCATCTACCAAAACTCGTCTAACTTTGGTGTCATCAACAAGGACTTCTAGATGTAAAGGGTCATTGTGGTTCATCTTTTTAGTTGCATAATCTTGTTCAAAAAATGTGGCATGATGATTATTGGTCAAGTAGCCCACCATTTCCTGAAAACGATTGACATCCAGATCATTAGGGACCGTGGTATTCTGTAAAGCTTTATCAAGGATAGACTGATGCTCAGTGGAAATACGCAACAATTCCAAGATTGAGATTTGGGTTGGGGTCTTCCCCAACTAGTCAAGAAGGTTATATTGTAACTTGGAAGGTTGGGGTGCTTGCTATGATGGAGGGCCTTGAATAGTGAATTTAGTATGACAAGTATTGACCGCACACTCAGGATTGGTATTGATAATAATGGTATTGATATTCTCATCGATGGCACGAAGGTAGTTAATGATTTTTCCACTATTATAATCATGCTTGACACTGGCATAATTGGCTGACATATTGGTCTTAGTACTCAAACTGGGGACAGTTCCTTTCCCATGGTCATGTAGTGGGTCAGAAAATACTTAATGATCCGTGTTTGATGACTTCTATTTTTTGTCCACTAACTTCAATAATTCTCTTTTCGACAAGATCCTGTATGATATTCTTCAGTTGTCAACAGTTTTGTAGGTTATGCCCCTTAGTTCTATGGTAATCACAAAAGGCATTGTCATCCCACCAAGCTGGTTTAAATTGTCCTAGATCATATTGTCTTGGTTCCTACAACTGTATGAGATTATGCTGTAGCAATTGTTTGAACACTGACTCAATAGGTTCCCCTAAGGGAGTGAATTCACATTTTTGAAATCTTCTTAGTTATGGACATTGAGTATTTTGGACCATGTTAGGTGGTTGATTGACAACATTAAGGGTGTTGGAAAAAGTATGAGGTCCTTGCAATGTGAGGAGGGGTCCTGCTTGTAATTTTTTAGCATCAACCAGCCCATCATTGGTGACATTTTTGTTGCAAGACCAGAATCTGTTTCTGTCAGTGGGGGTGTTTTGTACGATTGGGTTCCTATTGGATATTGATGTCTTGAGTTCACCCTTCTCAATGAGATCCTTCTCTATTATCACCCCTTTTTCCACTAGTTCTGAAAAAGACATACAACAATGTACCCTTAAGTTGCTCCTGAGTTTTGCATGAAGGTTTTCTTGAAACATTGTAACTTTTTGTTTTTCAGGTATCTCAACAGGACACCTACTAGCTATAGTTCTCCATCTCTGGAAGAAAGCAATGAATGTTTCCCCTTCGTCTTGGGTTGTGTGACACAAAGTTGCTATATTTATCTCATGATCTATGTTGTAGGAAAATTGTTCCACAAACTTCTCGATAAGTTCACCCCAAGATCTAATGCTCGAATCTAAACTCGAAAACCACTCTAGTGCAGTTCCCACAAGACTTCTTGGAAATGGTCTCATAAGATACATGGGGTCATAAGCGACATCTATGCATATGGTAGAAAATTCCCTTATATGTTCTATTGGATTTCATTTGCCATTGTACTTGGGGAGATTCGGTATGACATATCCGTGAGGGAAAGGTGTCATGTACAATGATCTATCAAAAGGGAATGGGCATATGTCCTTTGGTGAAAACGATTTCTTAGTTGACACCGACATGTTATCCATTTGTGTTTGTAAGACGTCAACTTGGGTCAAAGATGTGCTAGGAGGATTATGCAGATCTGGGTATGTATTCTGAAATCCAAAGTCTCATGATGGGTTTTGATTAAATGTTGGCATCTGAGGTGGATTTGGATTCAGAATGTTGGTAAATGTGTTCTGGTATGGAATCGGCATAAATTGGTGTTGATTTGAGATCTGTGTAAATGGATTATGAGTACCACTTTGGAAAAAAAGGATTCTGATTCGGAATTGATGTAAATTAGTTTTGACTAGGAATCTATGTGGACAGATTCTGACTACCAATCTGTGAAAAAGGATTTTGATTCAGAATCGATGTAAGTGGGTTTTGGCTTGGAATCTGTGTGGATGGATTCTGACTACCAATCTGCGAAAAAGGGTTTTGATTACCATATTGGAAGGAGGGAATTCCTCCTGTTTGTGTAATGCTTGGTATAGGTTTAGTGACTTGAGCACTAGGTATGGCCATTGACTATGGTATGGTACTCGTGATACTAGCAGTAGGGGTGGTTGTTGATTGTGGACTTGGGACACCAACATAAGGTGTAGAGGCTAATGTTTTAGGTCATTTACTCCCAACAAGAGGACAGAAGGGAGTGGGCGATGAAGCCCCTATAGTGAAATTAAATCCTGATGTCATGCTAGATGTACCAAATGGGGACGTATGGACTGTTGTACTTTGTGTAGATGTGGTAGATGGCATAGTTGTGCTGACCTGAGGTATAGTAGTACTAGCAGCCATGGTATTTGTCCCTTGTGTAGGTTGAGTTTGTAAGGTGCTAATATCAAATCCTGGAGGTAAAGTAGCACCTTCAGCTAGCAATTTTCCTAAAAATCATTGACGATCATTTGCTAGGTAGTCATCTACAAAAGAGGAAAACTCAGGGTCCTGTGTGGAAGCCTCTATGTCCTCTACTGCAATATGTCCTTGAGTGTTTCTAGTGGTGAATTTGTCTAATAGAGTCTTATAAGGTCTTGATGAAAATGAATTGATGAATTCGTTTGGGTTCGACATGTTTTCTCTCTCTTCTTCTCTTAGACCTAGTTTCAACCATGTAAGACAAGCTCAATATGCGGGAAATGCAAAACTATATCTATGAACAGTATGACTTTAGTCTATGTTTTTGGGATTTTCATATGAAAAATAAGGAATGTCCTATGATGACACTAGCCTAAGATCTAAAGATTCAAGGTCTAAGCAAGGTTCTAAAATAGTCAATTCTATAAACCTTAAGACGAAGGGACCAAATACCTAGAGTCTAACCAAAGCGTCAATTTAGTTTAAGTCAAGGAACCAATGTAGGACAAGGATCAAAGACAGGTTGAGTTTCCTAACTAGACTGATGAGCTAGGAAGACTCTATGTAGGACAAAGGATATACTGATAAAACTAGGTTCAATGATAGATTTCGTTGACGCTATGACTTTTCTAAAGTGTAGATGGTGAACTAGTCCTAAAGTAGGTAAAAATGACCTTTCTAGAAGTTTAATGCAAGGTAATGTGTAACCTAAAATGAAACTAAACTCTGAATTAAGAAAACTATGGTAATGACTAAATGAACCTAAAGGATGCAAAATTGAGCAAATCGTTTCAGGTTTCTGTTCAAGGACTATTTGTGAAAAGACAACTGAAACTGGTACAATCATGTTGACTGGATAGTGACTGTGAATTCTGGTTTTTTGATAAATAGACAGATGCGTCGCAGGATTTCATAGATGCGGTGCAAGTTAACAGTTGCAGTTTTCCAGTAACCAATTGCATTTCTCTAGTAAAGTTCAATTTGACTCTGACAGATGCGGTTAACCTTTTAACAGATGCGACTCGTACTGACAGTTGCGACTCAGAATATAACGCATGCAATTTTTGCAAAGCAATTGCGAGCCAAACTGGCAGATGCAACTCTAATCTAGAAAAATGTGACTGATACTGACAGATGTGACTCAAAACTAAACAGATGCAACTCAAGATTTAATAGATGCAACTCTAAAAATCAATTGTGAGTTTCTGGTGAACAGTTGTGACTCTCTGTGTATTTTTAGTGATGAGATTTAAACTAACTCCATTTTCTGTGATCAAAATTCTGACAATCAAAGACAATCATAAGACAAAGTGTTTTCAGTTTTGATTTTGGACTCAAAAGAATGTTTAAATTGATAATAGACAAGCACATCCTAATAGGCCAAAGGCCTAGGGTTTGTATACTTGGTATAGCCCACCGAAATACCCCGGATTGGTGATAAACACCTTTCCTTCTTGAGAGTGGATAGCTTAGAAATTTGGTGGCATTGGCTCCCCTCCACGGCTCATTAACATCTTTCGAGCACACCAATTTTGAATTCTTGGGTAATGACCTCCCAAGAACTGCTATCTCTACTCAAGGGGATTATTAGTGAGTGTCTTCGGGCATGATACTGTACCCTGCACTATACCAAGCAATGGCCACAAATAGGTTGGTCTCTAAAACAAAAGGTATTTAATTCAGGCATTCAGTTCATAGGGCATGATCCATGCGGCGAAAGTCCCCTTTCGAATCCATCTCGTCGGAACCATATGCATGATTCTTGAACTTTCCCCAAGAATCCTCTTTTATATACTGGCTGGAAGTCCCTCGGGTTCAGGGTGCTACCGATCTGAGTCGTTCTAGGGTGAGTACTTTTTCCCACCAGAACAGGCCCAAGTTCTAGAGTTGGTAACTGTTTCTCTTACACCCAGGATCGCACGGATGCACAAAGGGAGAGGATACTTTGATATACCAAGTCGTAAGGGTGACCAAGCTTGTGCTTTCGCACCAAACATAGTAGACACTTGTTAATTTTAACCAAACAAGAGATTTGCTATGCTATCAAACAATCTGTTTCAAAATTAACTAAGGTCTTCGACAAACGTCTTGTAGAAAAATTAGTTAGTAATTTTCAAAATTGTCTTCATCAATCATCCTGCAAAGGTTTGTTAACTCCAAAGGGCCACACGCTGAAAATCAAATATCAACAACACACCAACCAATTGAAAATTTTAGATTTTTGAAAACAAAAATAAAGTTTTACCAGTCAATTGCGTCATGGTAGTACCAGTCAGATGCATCGTTTATTCTTCAGTTGCGGCTTAGGAAATCAATTATGGTTTAGGAATTTTTAGATGAGTCGTAATTTTTCAGATGCGTCGTTTATTCTATCAGACGCAGTTCAGGAAGTCAATTGCATCGCTTTGTCAAACTGGTGCATCGTTCTGTACGAAAAACCAGCAAAAATAAAAATAAAAATCTATAGATTCGCGAAGATGGTGTCTTCACGTCGGGTTCACCAAATATAACGCCATAGAAAGTTGCACAATAGAAAACAAAGATCATTAGAAGCAAACATATGCATGCAATACTAAATCTATGATGCAAATCTATTCGTCAAGCAACAAAGAACAAAAGGAAAGTAAAACGTAAACAAATTGAAACAATCTCACCAATTTCAAACGTATTTCCATGATTCATCTCAATTTCCCTTCTCCATTTTGCTTCTGTAGTATAATTGCCCTTAGATTTCTTGTAAGTTCGTGCAAGTATAGCCTAAGATAATGATTAGCAAAATATCGAAGATTCAAGATTGAGTGGTCTCAAAAGTCATAAGATTTTGCGAGAGAGAGCGGAATGAAGAATGACAAATCAATTTATAGAAAATTGATTATTCGAATGACATGCCAAGATTGAAAGATCAACGGACGGTTGAGATCGATAGATTAGACATGCATTCTGATAACTGTTAGTAGTGACATGAGTGATACAAACTAGAAATAGGATTAAAGATTAAATAAATGATTTAATCTTCAGTTCAACATTCGAAAACATAAGAAATATCTTTGCATGACAAAGATGAAGATTGATTATAACGACTCTCTATTTGAATGCATGCACGAGGTTTAATTAATTAAATAAGAATATTTAATTAATCCACATGTACACGCAAATAAGTTAGAACTGGACGATTGAATGATTTGACAAAGAGATTACTCGAGAACACCACTGAGACATTAAATCAAGAGTTAACTAAGTGATTAAAATAGATGTCGAGTCGAGTCAAAGTGAATAATTAGATAACTCACATAATTATCTAAAATATAGAGGAATGTGTTAAAATACAATTAATGAATTAAATAATTCATTTAATTCAAGACTCGATATTCAAAGAATAATTAAATAAATAAGATTTATTTAATTAAATGATGAAGGGATTTAAATGAATAATTAAATAAATAATTTATTTAATTATAGTTGAAATATGATAAAGAGTAAATTAAATAAGAATTTATTTAATTTGACAAGAAGGATAAGGTTAATTAGTAACATAATTAAATAAAAAGTGTTTATTTAATTAAGCAAATAGAATAAAGAAAAGTGTGAATTAATTAAAATAATTAAGATTATTTAATTAATAGAAGAATTAACATTAAAGTGAATGATTAAATAATTAACATTATTTAATCATGACCATGGAGAATACAAATTACGAAGAATATGGAAGTCGCAGGCTTAAAACTAGATTTCGGTGTCTACATTTACTTCAAAAAAAATCAATAGGAGGCCCTCAAAATAATTGAAAAAAAAACACTATCACCTGTTACCACACCATTATGTGAGTTTTTGATCAAATAGAGTCCTTGATGGCTGTACACAATCAAGAAAACTTAGGAAAAATATTGAAAATCATAGATTTTACATTGAAACAAAGCATATACTCCTAAAAAATGCATTCATTAACCCTTCATTTGGGCTTGCAAGATGTTCTTATACATTTTTCAACTTCAACCAACCCCTCCAACGTGCATAACTTCCCTTAACAAATTTTATACTCTAATGACTTCTAAATTGCATTATTTTTGTAAATGTTTCTCTTGACAACATTTTACAACATTTACAATCTTCTCCTAATTAACGTCCTAAGACACTAAACACCCCCAAATACATATTATATGATCTTTTATACCTTATTACGATGACCTTACATTGAAAAGCAACATTACATACACCTAAACCTCATTTTTCATCATGATATTGATTGACAACTCTTTACATTTAATCATATTTTGCAACTTCCTCGTTGCTTATTGATTAAAAGAATTTCAAATTGACCCTTTGAACCTTCAAGAATCAATTTTATTTGATCATAAGGTGTAGGCGCCCCTACACCATACACACCACAATAGAAAAAAATCTTGTCCCAAGAGTTGTAGTGTGCTCCATGCCTCAACATTGCTGCTCCATGCATCTTGAGACCTGTTGTCAGCTTCCTCCTTATCCCTAGATCAAAACTTGATGCCATCTCAATATTTAGACCTACAAACAAACAATCATTATCCTTACCTTTATCTTTCACCTTCTTTTTTTAATTTATACCCTTGTATCTCCCTACCATTCCTTGCATACTCTTCCTTGCCCTCTTTGTGATCATACTTGTGTTTCTTTGTTCATTTTGTTCTTTTCTCATTGTCTTCAGACCTTCCATACTACCGTTATCATGAACCCATGCATTAGCAACCTTATCCACCCCCACACTAGCAAATATCACTTGCTTTGTAGCATTGCACTCACATATAGGACATACAATGGTACCAATTATGATTCCATCTTGCTTCAAAAACCTTCCCTCTTTCATCTTACCCTATTTTGCATGTTGCCCTGCAGACTTTTCACCACTTACCTTAACTGTACCAGACTTATATGGAAGTGCATCTTCCACTTTTTGCATGACTAGGATTCTTGTTGTCCCAACATCATTCTTTTTCTCCTTACCTACTGTCCTATCACCATTAACATGCTCCAAACCTGCAAACAAATTGTCCTTGCTGTCCTCAAGCCTTAAAGACTCTTTTTTTCCAAAAATCACAACCTTGGTTTTACCTTTATCTCTTGCACTACCCTACAAAGGAGTTAGTTTGAAACTCTTATCATCCTTCCTAATTGTATAGGTGTTTTCCCTACCATCATAGACCTTCTGTCAAATTTCCATGGTCTCCCCAATATAAAATGACAACAATCCATTGGTAACACATCACACAAGAGCCTATGTTTGTACTCCCCAATCTGGAAATCCACATAAGCTTGCTCATTCACCACTAAATTTTGACTATCATTCACCCAAGAAACTTTGTAAGGTGCTACATGAGGTATCTTGTCTAGATTTAATTTGTCTACCATCTCCCTAGACACCATATTATCCTGAGAACCCGAATCAATAACAACTTGACACACTTTACCTTTGCATTTGCATGAGGTTCTAAAGAGACTCCTTCTTTTGCTCATATATTCCTCTTTAGGTGCTTGCAACAAGGTCCTTCTCATCATGAGTACTTCTCCCACTTCTAGATCTACAATTTTACTTGAAATTTCACACTCTTCCTCTTAGACCACTTGTGTTCTTCTTTCACTCCTATCACCACTTGAAGTTGAAATTTTGTTTTGAGGACACTTGAAACATGGGTGTCTAAATTCATTGCATCTATAACACCTTCATGAGAATTCATTGTAATCTCTCTATTGTCTAAAGTTAGTTCTTCCACCTCTCCATCCTCCTCTTGCTTTAGGTGCTTTCTCCTTGTTCTTATTAGCATCTTCATGGTCTTCCTTGACATTGAAGTAGTTCCTCTACCCCCCAAAGTGTTGCATCTTCCTCTTGATGCCTTCTCTTGTCTCCTCTTAAGTTTTCTTCTGCTCTCATTGTCATTTGAAAGCATTGTTCAACTGATTTTGGTGCCAATAAGCTGATTTCATCCTGAATGTTATACCTCAGACCATTCAAGTACCTAGCAACCATTTCTTCCTCATCTTCTTCATGTTTAGTCCTTATGCTTAGCCTATACAATTCTTTAGTATATGCTTGCACATCTAAATCCTTTTGTCCAAGATTTTGTAACCTCTTAAGCCACTGAACATTATATTCACAAGGAAGGAATTTACCTTTCAATTTGGTCTTCACCCTCTCCCAAGAAGTGATCTTTCTCTTTCCTTTTCTCTCCCTTTCCTCTTGCACAAAATTCCACCACAACAAAGCATGTCCCTTCAATCTTGTTTTTTCCTTCTTCACCTTGTACTCTTCACCAATCTCTTCACTCTTAAAGTAATTCTCCAAAGCCCCTATCCAATCCAAGAGCTCTTCACTGTCAAGTTTTCCTCCATACATAGGCACATCCATTTTACCATGTCCATCCTTCTCCACAGCCTTCAAAAGATTCATCATTCTCACACCATCTAGATCCATCAATTCTTCTTCACTAGAGGTCTCTTCCTCTTCAGAATCACTTTCTTCCAAAAGAACCCTACCTTAACTTTCATCACAATAATTTCCTACTTCAGGGCTTCTATTTCTTTGTCATGGTTGTCAATCTTCCTTGCAACAACATTCCCATTAGGACACATTTTGATTCCTCCAATTACCTTCTTCTTCTTACACACAAAACTTCAACCCTCTTTCACAAGAGACCTACTCCCTTGCTATGATACCACTCCAATGCAGAATAGGGGTGGAACCTTCTCACAATTTCAAACAAATGAACATCAGATCAACTTCAAAACAGATTTCAAAGAACTCATCAAAATTCACCTTTTGAGCATGCTTCCCTTGTAGCACAGGCAACCCAGTTTAAGGGATTTTTCAACCCAACTTCCCAAAACACTTCACAAAAAAATTAGAGAATCAGATACCCTTTTTAGAGCTACACAACATATATGAAAACAAATATCTACTCCTTTGGACTAGATCTAAGATCCAATAAACCACACTTAAATAGGACTAGTAAATTAGCCCACTTTTGCAAAGAAAGTGTTCTCTAAACACTTGATCTTCTTACAAACACCACAAAAAGTAATTAATCATGATGCAAAACCAAAAATTCCATGATCATTTTTCCCATACAAGGCCATTACCATGCTGCCCCACGAAACCCTCCTTAAACATGCAAAAACCAAGGGTTTTGATGGAATTCACAATTCCAAAGCTTCCCAAATCTAGCCAATGATCGAAACAACACATAATACCCCTATAAAAACTTAAAAATAACTCACAAGGCCATTAAATTCATTAGTTTTCAAAACCCCTACCTTAGTTTCTCTTTTTCATGTCAAAATCCACATTTCCGTACCTAGGGCGTCACCTCCCAGCCCTCTAAACACCTTGCTAAGATTCCAATAAACCATCAGAACCTTAAAAAACATGGTACATGCCTTTCCTCTAAATCATAGGTCACCATAGTAGGAGGAAAGGCTCCATTCTTAAATAAAGTGAAAACCAAGACCCTACTGGCTTGCTATAGGTTGTGCAAGAAAATGGGAATTTACTTCAACAAAAATCAATATGAGGCCCTCAAAAAAATTGAAAAAAAAACAATATCACCTGTTACCACACCATTATGTGAGTGTCAAATAGAGTCCTTGCTAGCCGTACATAGTCAAGAAAACTCAGGAAAAAATACTAAAAATCACAAATTTTACGTTAAACAGAGCATATACTCCTCAAAAATGCATTCATTAACCCTTCATTTTGGCTTGCAATATGTTCTTATATATTTTTAAACTTCAACCAACCCCTCCAATGTGCATAAATTCATTTAACAACTTTTATACTCTAATGACTTCTAAATTGCATTCTTTTTGTAAATGTTGCTCTTGACAACATTTTACAACTTTTACAATCTTCTCCTAATTGACCTCCTAAGACACTAAACACATCCAAATACATATTATATGATCTTTTATACCTTATTAGGATGACCTTACATTGAAAAGAAACATTACATCCACCTAAACCTCATTTTTCATCATGACATTGATTGACAACTCTTTACATTTCATCATATTTTGCAACTTCCTCATTGCTTATTGATTAAAAGAATTTCAAATTGACCCTTTGAACATTCAATACTCAATTTTCTTTGATCAAAAGGTGTAGTTTCCCCTACACCAAAGGTAGATAAATACATTGCCTTGGATAAACATGAAGAGACGGTGTGGACCAACACCCTAGGTGAACTTAGGGGAATGATGGATTTAGGACCTAAGAAGCTAGCTAGTAAAAACATCCTTCCAAATGTTGTTGACAATTGTTGTGTGATGTGGAAAAAGATTGTTGAATGGAAAACCTATGTGGTTAAATGAAGCTTATAGGAGTTTGGTAAAGTATTAATAGAATGCAATGAAATCAATCAGGAGGTTTGCAAGAATTTCTTCGGGCTTTATCTATAGTTTATGAGAGAGGAATGTAGTGGTGATGAAGATGATAAAGTTTTGAAGGAGAGTTTTAAAAATATAATAGATACTCAACCTTTCAATATTAAAAGCCTTAGAAGATTCAATGGAGTTGATTTGGTCATATTTTAATTGATTGAGCTTGCAACCACTTATGAAATAAGGCTTGAAGTTGGATGAGATAACAAAGTAGTCTAGAAGCTCCAAGTTGGAAATGTCACCATTCTTTAATATAAGGAGATGCTAGCTATTATAAAGGCTTTCCAATATTTTTGGAAGAGGGTTTTCTAATTGCTAGTCTAGTCAACCAAGGAACTTTCGAACAAAGCAGGTCACCTTCATGACTTTTCAGTTGCTTTCTTAATTTCAAAGTTATTCTAAAAGAAACATATTTTTTGGTAGTTATCTTTAAAAGAAGCGGTTATGTATTCACTTATATATATATATATATATATATATGTAATTAAGATGAAGGTGTTAGCTCTCAAAAATGCAGGTAAAATACCTCAAGAGGTTGCCAATCTCTTGATATGTTTCAGGGTAACAGACAAGGCCAAATGGTTTAGACCCTCTTCTCTTCAGGTGTTGCTAGACCTAGGCGGGTGTACCTATATGAATGAAGTAGAATTAAAGTTGTATGACTTGATTGATTTGATGGATCTATTACGATGGCACAAATGTAATAGATAAAAGCTTACAAACTACTCCTACTCCTACTATTAAAATTTAAATGTGAATGTTTTTGAACAAAGATTTTATAGAATTCTAAGATGTGGATGGTGTGACCAGTGCCTACTTTGTTGGGCTAATGGAGTCAAGAGGTAAATAATATTTGTGTTCTATTTCTGGATACAATTCAAATTGTTTGGCACTTTTATGTTTATAACTTGTATAAACAGGCAAGAGTGTAATTATTAGATTCTTGTTAATAATCCAAATGTCCTTTTCCAAATTACTGTGATTAATTAGAAGGATTTAATCCTATCTTGCAGGAACCAATTAACTAAACCACACAAGAGCAGCAAGTGTGCTTTGATAAATTGAAGAATATCCTTGATATTTCAATTTAAATAATCTAGAAGTGACAACCTTGGAGACAACCAAATAATATTTTCAAAGAAATTCAACAAACAACTGACACCATAATTGGATCACCAAATTTATGCATTCTTCTCCATTACATAATTTGAAAAGATTTTACAATGTATAACATGATATTTATTTTGGCAACAGTTCACCCTATCCAACTACCTAACCTCTTTATATCTCCTCAATATACTCTCTTTTGATTTCATTTGACATATATACATTGCTATTTTAGGGTTACAACCCTTCATATTCGTTCGTTGCAACACTTCAGTATTCTTCTTCTTTTGACAAAAATATTTAATTAATTGCCCTTAGAAAATTAAATATTTTAATCTTCATCTTTGTGTTCTCTCGTGAATAATAATCATTATAATAATCTTAATAATCTTCATTAATCCTTTCACTGGAAAATCTCTCGCTTATATCTATCTTGGTTAGAATATTTCACCAAGTTTAGTAGATTACTCCTTCGGGTAAAATAATTACCCATTACCTGCTCCTGTGACTTCTTTGGTAAAAATATCCCACTTCCAAGCACAAATATTTTATAAATCTTACCCTTTTGCTTTCCATCGGTAAAACAATTAATTCACCTTATAACTCCCTTTTAAAATATTTCATATCTCAATGAAAATATTTTATCTCATGAAGGAAATACATTATTTCTTCACCTTTATCTTTATTCAATAATTTATCATTTTATCACTCCCACAATCTAATATTAAAATTTCCTTTTTACTTTCACTAATAGTATTCATTTTAACATTTACTTCTTTCTTCAAGTTTTTGGCATGACATGTATTATCAAAGTGACTTTCTTTTTTCCCACCGACTTTGATTCTCTTGCTGATGAAGTCAGCCTACTCCTCCAAAATATTTCTCATCAATGTGACATACAGATCAAGGAGACTTGTAAAACTTGCTCTGACTATAGATGTCACCTGATGACTTTAGGGTTTTGGTTCTGATGTATTGGATTTTAGGGATTCCTCATGTTGATGCAAGAATGTCGAGAGGATTTGTTCCTCCTAAAAAACTTTTGCAATTTGAGCCATCACTTGAACAACTTATGAAGCTTTTGTGAGTTTCCTAAAAGTTGATTTTCCTTCCGTCAAGACCATGAGAGAATCATTGGGATCATAAATCATAATCCATTTCTTTCAGGGATGGCTCCCACCTATGATCATACTTGAATGAAAGTCCGCACATCAACCCTAAATACTTTTGAAAAATAGTTTTCGCCTTTTGAGACTTCGTTTTATATTCATTTTGTTATGCCCTCAGTGACACATGAACTCAATGTAAATTTAAAATCTCTCTCCGACCAACTTTCTCTTGCCAATGAACTTCGTCATCGATGAAACATGCACAGTCGGAGAGACATGAAAACTCATGCCGATAACTTTTCTCTCATTGATGGACCTAGGGTTCTTGCACAGGCTCCAGCGACACATGAAAAATGCTTTTGCAATGATTGGGACGAATCTTCTTCCTCCAACCGAAATAATCCATTCTATTCAAAATGCCCTATATGCAGTATTGTGGAAACATGACTCAAATATATGTAAAGACAAGCTCCTATTGACCAGTTCCTGTCATCCCCTATGAGAAAAATGATCGATTCAACTAATAGGAGTGATTGTTCAGCAATCCTCAAGTGAAGTCCGCTAACGTTAATCGGTTCAGTTCAAATGATCTCAACAAAACATCTTCTGATCATCCTTCCAATAGTTAGCCTTTAGGATTTTGTACCATCGTTTCTTTATTTTTCATCGTTATTCTCCATGATGTAATACAAAATATCATGCCACCAGATATTTCAGACCTAATGGTACCAAGGATGCCTCAATACTCCTGTTGATTGTGTGGCAAGAACAAAGTTTCATTCCATCGGCTTTAAGAGGAAAAATCATCAATCTCTTCATGACCCATGGTATCTCTTAGAGGATCTTCGCTAGCATTTCACACCCCTTTCACTTTTATCAGTTGATCTTAAATATACCGCTTCAAATTTCTCTTGTGTTTCAGATTTAATGAAAACATAATTTAGATTGTGGCCTATCTTTTAAAATCTCTCGATACTAGATTATTCCAATCTTTCCTCTCCTATGAATTTCCTTATTACAAACACTATATCTTTATTTTTCAATAAAATATTCCCTTCGTTATGCTTCAATGGTCATTAATGTCTATTTATTTATTGTAGTTGTCATGAGGCATTAAAATAGTATCAAAACTATCCCTCCTGATATTTTTGTACAAGCAGCAACTACACCTCTATGCATTTGTCTCATTGAACAAAGTCAAAAGTCGTTGTTTAGAGCAATTCTCTATACTGAACTATAATCTTTATTGCATGTATCCCTCTACTCGTATATCATACCAATGATTCCTTTAACTTTCAACATATGGAGAGGATCTGAAGGTACATTCCTTGTGAGATCGTGGTGAAGGCTTTAACCATTTTCTCATCATAAAACTACCTGCCATTGATGAATGTAGATTCTCTTCCATGATTATTTATAAACCTCCTTTTTAATTGCAGTGATAGGTGATTTTTTTTTTATAGATTTTCTAATTACATTCAAGACCCTTCTTTTGTTGAATCTTACAAAACATCAATCCAGGCTTCCAAACCATGGAGAGAACGATCACTATTTTCTCCACTTCTAAGCTTCTCTTTAGCATAAAACCCTTTTCACTGATGCAACTGTATGTCTAAGTACTAGAATCAGATTTTTTTATCATGGGGAGCCTTAAATTTTGTCGAAATTGGAGTGAAATTTTAGGCTCCAATAGAAGGAACTCTCTCTTAGTAATTTTGGAACTTTATATTTCTATTTCAATATAGCATACATGATCAGGAACCTCTATAATTTTGTGTGTATTTAGCTTTCATGAAGATAAAATGAATATCTTAAATATGTGTGTTTAATCCATTCTCTTCCAGTTATATTATTCTTGAGTGAATGTGTGGCTATTTTATATTCATGATTGGTTTCACTCTTGGGTTGTATTGAATTGAAAACAATTCACTTATATGTACATTGTACCTATTGGTATTTGTATCGATAGTTGTGATCTTTCTTATTTCATTGCATCTAGTATCAGAAAGTGTTCTAATATTGGGTTTGTTTGCCTTTACTACTTTCGGGTTAAAGCTTATAGATATTTTACTTTAATTTTTTTTGGGGATTTTATTGAAAATATAAGAGGGAGTTGTACCTCTTTAAAATTTAGAGAGTGGTCATTTCTTGTAAGGAATGATTATCTTGAGTTGTTGGAGATAATTACACCTTTTCAGGTAAAGAGTGAAGAATACAAGAATAATATCTCAATGTGCCAATCTGTTAGCCAACAAATTTTTGGTTACTCTGCTAGGGATGAATAGAAATAATTATAAGTGGCCTTATCCATGCTTCACTGAATAATCCAAAAATCACCCTAAATTCTCAAGGATACACCAGGGGAATAAAAATATAGGTATTGTTGATCCAATTTTTGAATCTTTGTAAAAAAATATTTTTTTTATAATTCTACTCTTCCTAAAAGAAAACTTAAATCTATAATTTTTCCTCCATCTCCAAATAGACTACTCCTTGACTTCTCTACTTTTGAAGCACTAATATTACATGGGACTGTTATTCCTTTAGTTATCAATTTTCCCCAAAATATGGCTATCAAGTACAAGTTTCATGGGGTGTGGCTATTGGTCCCTTAGCCCTAGGTTCTTAATTATATGATTTACCCAAGGCTTCCTATAAGAATTTTCCCAAGTTCAAAGGTGATGGGAAAGTATCTCCTGAAGAACACATAATACCTTCTTGGTTTCTTGCACAATGATCGGTGTGCAACATGAAGATGTAATAGTTAGATTGTTTATGGAATCTCCTATAGAGGCTATTGCAAAGTGGTTCTACCATTTACCAAATGCATATATTAATAACTAGAATTCTATGAATACATAGTTTGAAAACACATTTAATAGTGTGGGAGATGATCATACTCTGTTACAACAATTAACTCATCTTAAAAAGGAGATAAATGAACCTATGAGGTAATTCATGTCTAAGTTCAATAAATTGGTAAATAGAATTAGCACTACTAAGAGACCCTCATATGAGATTTAGAAGTGTTTCTTTGCATAACCCTAAGATATTAGTTTTCACTTGAAGAGAGCATGAGTGGAAAATTTAGAGGTGTCATAAACTATGGCCATTGAATTAGAAGATGAGTTTATCATGATGTGAAAGTGGAAGAAGGAGTTGCACTCAAGTAAGTCATAAGCCTCCACCTCATTAAACCCAATGATTCAAAGGATAGCCAACGATATGATTTCTTTAAAGAGGAATATGTTGAAAAGTTCTCAACCTTACCAATATATAGCAAGAAAAATAATTTTTCAACTTGGTAACAAGACTCTTCCTTTCCCCCCTACTCAACAAAGGTTATCAATTGAAGCACCATCAGGAGGAAGGAAGAAAAAAATGTGTGCTTTTAACCTCACTTCAAATCATGATGGGGAAGAGTGCCTTGAAATGAATACATTTATGCAAATGACTACTATGAAGTAGGTTATTGAAGAAATTACTAAAGAAGAAGATCCCTCAAATCAATATGGAAACTATTCTATTGGATATTTAGAATTTCAACCCAGTGATGATAGAGGGGGAGATGTCAATATCACTCTGGATGATCCTACCTATACCATTTTAAATTGAAGGCAACCTAATACCAACCAAAAGGGTACTCAAAGTTCTCCCAAAGTTTTGCTAAGTATAGCTAGTGCTACTTCTAAAAATGACAATGTATCCCATACACATCAAAGCTTAACAGAAGATACTTCAAAGCCCTCAAATATTTCACCTATAGAGAAGCCAATAGGATCATTTGATATAACTAATTTCTATAAGAACTCAAAGGTGTATATTTCATAGGCTAAGTACTTGAGGATGAATCCTAAGGAGTTAAATAGGTTAGTTGAATATGTAAAATTTGAACCCTCTAAATCTCATGTGGCTTTGGTTGAACAAATGGTTAATTTTGAAGAACTAGCATCTATTCTAGCCTTAGGTAGGAAGGTTCTTGCATCAAATCCTATAGAGGAAAAACCTAATACATTATATGTTTATTCATTAATGGATTTAGGTTAAGTAACTGTATTATCGATTTAGGTGCCTCAGATAATGTTATGCCAACACAGATTGCTCAATCCCTAGGGCTAAATTTGAATAAAACCTTTGAGAGGTGTTATTCAATGGAGTCCAAACAGGTTCCCCCGATAGGATAAATCAAGGATGCTCAAGTTGCACTTGCAGATCACCCTAACAAGAGACTTAAACTTACAATTTTGGTGGTCGATATTCTCACCAGTAATAACATGCTTTTGAGTAGAAGTTTCTATAAGGACTTGGGAGGTGAAATTTAAATGGACTAGTATCATGCTGCTATCCCTATAGGTGGTAGAAAGGTATGCCTGGATCCTAAAGCAAAGGATAAGTTTTTATTATTAAAGTCAGAAGACCCTAGATCTTAAATTGTCTATGAGGAATCTAAGTTTAGGAATTACATACTTCTCTTTGACCGAGATAAGGAAACAAAAATTATTGGCCCAAATATATCTTTTGAATTATGGATAATGGAGTTCAATGGAAAATTTTCAAGTTCTGGGTTAGGAGTAGGTGTGGTTCTGATTGCTCCTATAGGTGAAATGTTTTCTTTTTCCTATAAGTTGTAATTTTCAAATACTAGTAATAGTGTAGAGTATGAAGCCCTACTGTTGGGATTATCTAAGGAAAAAGAAAAGAGAATTAAAATGCTCAGAGTCTTGGGGGATGCAGAATTGATAGTTAAATAGGTATGCAAGATCTTCACTGTTAATAATGAGAGATTGAGACATTATTGAAATAAGGTATGGGACTCTATTGAATACTTTGATTCTTTCTCTATAGAAGTCATACCCAAGGAATTAAACTCTAAGGTTGATTATTTAGCGGTGTCTACTTCTATGTTGCTACCCCATCCTGATTTCAAGAAAAGCTCATATAGGATTCAGATGATTTACAGACCCGGTGTCTAGAAAATGTCAAACATTGGAAGGTATTCAAAAATGAAAAATAGATTCAAGATTTCTTAGAGAATGCTGAAATATTTTTGCATTCCTTCTTTTAGGGTAGCACTAATGATTGTAAGGAATTTTTCCTAGATGATGTGCAAGACTTGGAGGATATGATTGTACAATTAAAAGGGAACAATACTCCCAAGGGCCTGGTGACTTTAGAAGATTTATTTTATCATCATGATCAAGCAATGAAAAATAAAATGAGTGAATCTATGAGAAATTCATGGGAATACGAGGCAATGAATATTCAAGATGCTTTAAGTCTCCAAAATTAGTCTATATAGGAAAGTGCTACACACCTAAGCAGAAAGAGAAATTGGTGGAACTATTGATTAAATACAAATAAGTCTTTACCTAGTGCTATGATGAATTAAAAAATTTTATGGGTGGGAAGTTTCAACATCACATATCATTGAAAGAAGGTATAGCTACTTTTAGGAAAAATAAGAGGAATAATAACCCCAATGTCACTGATGCAATTTTCAGAGAAATTGATAAGATGTTAAAAGCTAGGATCATATACCCAATTCATCATTTGACTTGGGTAGCCAACATAGTCCCAGTTTGGAAGAAAAATTTAGAGATAAGGATTTGTGTGGACTTTAAGAACCTTAATCAAGCATCTCTAAAATAAAATTACCCACTATCTATAATGGATCATATCCTCCAAATAGTGGAAGGATTTGAGATGATGTCTATGCTTGACTACTTTTTTGGGTATAACCAAATCAGTGTTGTGGATGAAGATCAGTATAAGATAGTGTTCACCACCCCTTAGGGAACCTTTTCTTACAACCAAATTCCTTTTGGTATTATCAATGTTGGAGCCACTTTCCAAAGAGCTATGGACCTTTCCTTTGGTGATCTGAGAAACAAGATAATTTTTATCTATTTATATGATTTGATAGTGTTTTCTAAATGGAGGGAAGATCACCTCAGGGATTTAGAAAATATCCTTCAAATGTGCAAAGAGCATGGAATCTCTTTAAACACAAATAAGTCAGTCTTTAGAGTCACAAAAGATAAGCTACTATGGAATATAGTATCATAGGATGGAATTAGAATAGATCCATAAAGGGTTAAGGTAGTATTGAAGTTGAGTCTACCTTCTAATAGGATAGGGGTCAAATCTTTCTTTGGACAAGTAAATTTTATGAGAAAATTGATGCCTAACTTATTTGAAATCACCAAACACAGTGGATATGATGAAAGATAAGCAGAGTTTTAAGTGGAATGAACCTAGCAAGAAATTCGTTAAAGAGATTAAAGAATAAATTTCCCATACACTGGTATTGGTACATCCTGATTTGAATAAATATTTCATTATCTACTGTTATGCTTCTGAACATACAATATCCACCATTCTCTTGCAAGTCAATGACTAGAACATCCAAGAACAAATCACTTTCATGAGTATTCCCTTGAACAAATATGAACTTAATTACTCTCAAATCAAAAAATATGCATTTGTTGTGGTTAAAGTAGTCAAACAGTTTTGTTTCTACATACAACACTCATTCAATTGTCTATGTGCTAGATCTTGCTATCAGAAGTGTACTCACTCAATAGGATATTGGTTGCAATAGAATAGGAGGGTGAATACCTATAAAATAGAATTTTGTCTCCACTAGGGTTTAGGACCTAGGGAAACAATCTTCTACACTTTACATTCAAGGATGACCCTAGAGATCTCATCCCAAGAGTGGAATACAGGAAAGATATCTAACAATAAGGTATCCTAGGATATGATTTCAGATTACAAGAGGGGTTCACCACCAAGTTTAGACTTGGAAAGAAAATGCAATGAAGGATGAAATGCAAAACCCTAGTTTGATGCAATGCTTTAATGAATGACCTAGAAATGACCATGAAACAAAATATAAAGCTACAAAATTGAAAGTGTACACCTGGAATCTAGAGAGAGATGAAATGGAGCTCTAAAATCTTGAAATTATTTCTTTTTAGGCCTGATGGGACTCATTCACCATTCTTGGAAAATAATTCCCAGATCTGGATTTCTACATAGGAATAGGTTTCTCGGAAAAGGGTATCCAAAACTAAAAAAATCTCAAAATTGACCCAAAATGGGACTCATTCGCCAATCTTGGTTAATAAGTCCACTTAGGGTTTTCTAAAACTTGAAGGTATGAATCTGGTCTTTAATGTCTACTCTTCCTATTCCTCTTGATTTATGGATTTGAAACTACCAATTTCAAGCCTCTAGGTGACTTTTTATTAAGATGATGACCTAGCAAATGGGGAGACAACTCCAAAAACCTTGTAACCTATTTTTCAATGATCTCCAAGCATTCAAAGCACCTCAATCTGCAATCACACAAAGGAAGAGAGAAAATGTTGATTGTTAGGGAATAGGGGTTTTCCTTGGTCAAACTCCTTTTAGGTAATTAAACCAAAATGATGAAACAAGGTAATGAAGCATGAATATGAAGTGATGCAATTAGAATCCTTTTGTGATGATGGATCTTGAATTTCTGCAACAATTGATGAAGAATCTTGCTCTTGAATTCCTTAGAAATGATCTTGAAAGCTATCTCGATGACCTTGTGAAGACTTGAAATTCTTAACTCTTGAGTGCTTGACTTGATAACTTGAATACATGATGAAATGATGATTTGGAAGCTTGTTTATATAGGAAATGCACTCACATGACTGTTACTTTGATCCCTAAGGCTGACAAAGGAGAAATTTGAATTAAAATCCCACTTTTCTCACTCAATCCCACTTGGATGGGACTCATTCACCCAAGGTAGCGAATAGGTCCCACAGGGGCTAGTTTTCATGCTAAAGTGTTGGGGAGTGAAGAATTTAGGATTATATGTTGATGTTGTCAAGTTTTTTATCACAATTTTCCTTGGGATTCACAATATGGAGTCATATGGGCCTATTAATGTTTGTATAAAGGTCATAAATGCAATAGGGCCCAAAATCCAATATGAAAGTGTAAATAAATACACTTTATAACACTAAATTAAGGAAAATTTGGGTCTATTTAGCCTAGAAGGGCCCTAAATCCCATGTGAATGTGTAAAACATATTACAACACTAGATTAGGTCCACCTTAGTTTACAAGCCTCCTAAATTTAATGTGAAAGTGTAAATAAATACATTTTACATAGTTAAATTAAGGTCGAGTTAAGTTAATTTAGCTTAAAAAGGCCCCAAGACCTAATGTGGATGTGTAAAACACCTCACAAAACTAGATCAAGGTGATATTAAGTCCAATTTATCATCAATTATTCCCATATCAAGTGTGAAAATGCAAAGGGACACATTTTTTGACACTATATTTAGCCCCCACTTTAGTGAGAGGATGAACTGGCTTCAAACTCACACTCAAGTAGACATTCCAGAGGGGTCCAATCGTACCAATGTGGATGGTCTAGGATAACAAAGATCAAGGAAGCAGTCAAGCCCCTAGGACCCAAGATCCTAAGTCAAACCAACGTAAGCACAAAAGGACACACACAAGGTGTATAATATGTAGCAAAACAAGATACGGGGTCATGCAATGTCAATAACTGAAAGAAAGAAGAAACAAGAATAAAAAAGTTGGATCAAGCTTCGACCGTTTGTCCAACATGTTGTGGATCAGATCTAGGTTTTTTTTTTGAAAATGCATACTAACTCTGAGGCAATGAAAATCTTGGTTGTCTACAAAGTGAGAATTCCTAAAAGGTGAGAAACATACACTCATGGTTGGTATGCACTCACACACACAAAAGTGGCTATGGGGAAAGTCATGCCTCGGATTAGAATTCCCGCTCAAACCATACCAAAGTTATACCTCTTGATAAATTTAATAAGAAACCACACAAAAATTATTTTCGAGCTTCATGAGGCAAGAAAAACTTTGTATTCTTGGAGCTGATGAAAACACAAGATAGCTCTACAGGCATGCAAAATGTGTTATGCAAGGTTTCCATATAAAAAATGTGGAATAGTGTAAGATATGTTCAAAAGGATTTTTCTTAGTTCATGTAGGGTCTCTTCTTAGGGAACATCGTGCCTAATGTCTCCAAGAGAGGACAAATAAAATAAATATCACACTCTTGGAGGGAATTAAACCCAATGAAACCACCAAGAAAAGGATGTATAACAAGAATAAATAAAATTGCACAAAGAAATATGAGTGTCGATGTATGCCCCCACTTTAAAGCGGTTGCTAACACCATTATTGTGATCAATTTCTTTAAAGTAGAAGAAGACATGAGAGCTTATTCAGAAATCCCTATGCCAAGTCATATGTTTCCAATAAGCTACATCATGAATAAGGGTAGTATGTCACATGCGATCCAACTTAAGGAATGTCATCCACATCCCAAGCTTGCACTTATATGTACATGAAAGGTGATCAACTAGCCAAAAGAGGCAACAAAAAGTGGCATACGAGTTCAAGACTAGCTAACCCCTTGCCCCCACTTAGAGCAGGACAAGGGTGAGCCGAATAGGATGAAATTAATTATCAATTAGAGGAATTAGGTGCTTCAACACAAGGAAGAGCACCACACTCCTTGAGATGTTTAATTTTGTTGTTTAAAGCCTTACATTCATTAGTAGAATGACCATGAACTCTATGATATGCACAAAATAAAGTCTTGTAATAAAATTTCTTTTGAGTTCTTGGATGGAGAGATATCAAATGATCTTGGATTAGTGTTTCCAAGATACCCTCTTGATCAATAGAAAATGTTCCTTTATTTTGTGTCAAATATATCTCTTGCTTATTATAAGATGTCATACCTACACAAGACTGTTTAGATTGTGAGATTTTGTGCTCTCCTTCATAGGAGGGTGTAAAATCTAACAATTTAAAATAATTAGTGTTTTGTGTGATGACATTGACATTAAGCGAAGATTTATTTGTTTGTTTCATTTCTTGCAAAGGATAAAGATCACTAGTGCCTATCAATTCAAGATGCACTACTATTAAAGTTAGCTTAGAGGAATATTTTGTGATAGTGTTGATATTAAGTGAAGGATTTTTTATTTCTATTAAAGGACAATAACCAAGACCATGAGTCATTTCTTGTGTGTTAGGCTCTATAGGGTTATGGATACCTTGTTCTCTAGCACCACATCCTTTTCCAATATAGCCAAGTTGTTTCATAAGCTCATAACCTTTTCCATAAAGCTTCTTCATCTCTTTTGGATTTGGTGGTTGTTCATAATCAGCTTTGTCAAAGGTTGTTGTGTAATTTGTTGTATTTTTTTCTAAAGTAGTGGAGGTGGATGCTTTCGAAGGGTCTTTGAAATTTTGTGTTGACATTACCACTTTCTCTTTTCCCTTGTCAGAGCCTTTGTGTATGATCTTGTAGTCTCCCATGAATGTTGGTTCAAAGTCTAAGGAATCCCAATCATCTTCTAATAGCTTTGTGACCTCTTCAATGTTTTTTTATTTGTATTTTTGTTGTGCGGGTTCCACTTATGTAGTTGGTGTTAATGTTGCCAAAGGATTTTCCATGTTTTTCTCAATGTTCAAAGAATTGTTTGGGTCAGGGTCAGCTTCAAGTGTGTACACTTTGTTGTTGTAGATATATTTCATTTGACAATGAAGAGTAGAAGGAACCCCATTCATTACATGAATCCATGGCTTGCCTAAAATAATATTATATGAAATATCATGTGGCATAACATGGATAAATGTTTCTAATGTGGCCTTTCTAGCTCTAATAGGAAAAGTGATCACACATAGTGGTTTCTTTCCTACATTGTCAAATCCACTAATAGATAAAGAGGTAGGTTGAATGTTTGATTTATCGATGCCAAGCCTATCCAAAAGTGTCACACTACAAACATTAAGGCCTGAGCCATTGTCAACAAGGGTTCTCTTTATCCCTTTTCTTTTGTATTGAGATATTATTATGAAAGATTCATTTTGTTTTTGCACTTCCAAAGGGGGGAGTTCACTTTGGTGGAAAACAATGTCAGCATTTATTCCTTGAATCATGGATGCTATGTCATTTGGTTTCACATTAGAAGGGATAGGAACTTTTTGTAAGGCGGTTTAAAGCATAGTGTGATAATTAGGTGAATTCTGAATTAGGTCCCATAGGGATATCTTTGTAGGAGTTTTCTTAAGTTTTTCAATGAGATTATACTCCTTCCCACTATGCGAAGTTAAATAGGGAGCACTAGGAAAAATGGAATTAGGTAAAGGGAGGGATGTTGAAGTTGTTTTTGTTGGTTGTGGATTGTTTCTAGTGTTATATGTATGAGCAATGGTATTATGACTCGGTTGCTACGATACATAATTTTTAGGTGGGTAAAGGATAAGTTCAGGTTTTTTTTGAGTTTGAGGTTTGTGTGAAGGTGGGTAAAGGATTAGAGGATTTTTAGGATGTCCCACGGGATATGTAGGAGGTCCAATAGTCAAGGGGGATCTAATGGACACTTGTGCATTCATAACCTCAACGGTGTTGGTTTGATGTATCTCTAATAAAGGACAATCTAGAATCACTTGTTTGTCATCACCCAAGGAAGACACATTACTATTGTTGTCATTTTCTTGCACCATGATAGTATCCCTAGGAGGAGAGTTTTTAGGAGAACTACAAACCAAATTCTCTTGACATTCAAGGATTGGTTCTTCCAAAATGAATTCATCACAAGTAAGGGAGTTATAAATGGTTGGATTTTGTAAAGTAGCTTTATCACAAGTAGGGGAGGCATCAAGAGAAGGACCACTATGGTTTTCATGATTATGAATGGTTAAATTATTTTGTTCAAACAGGTCTTTCCTAATGTTAGGGACATTAGGAAGGAGAGAGATAAGGTTATCACTTTCAATCCACATGTCCTCTTGACAAATGTGATTTTCATGATCATTCATGGTTGTATCCTCTTTTACTAAAGCCTTCTTACAAGTAGGGGGGGTATTGAGAAATGGATTTTGGATAAAAAAGCGGTGGCTATTATCTCATCTTCTTGTGTCATACTATCTTCCCAAGGGGGATGAGGAGAGGTACAATCAAGACCCTCATTGCTTGTATCTTTTGTCACCAAGATACCTTCGTCACTAATAGGAGAGGTATCAAGAGAAGAAAAAGTATGATTGTTATGATTGTCAACACTACCATCCTCACAAATGGGAAATGTAATAGTAAGGATTGTATCAATGGTTTGATCCTCTTTCTCTAAGATGTTCTTATAACTATGAAAGATAGTAGAAGGATGACTAACATGTTTCTTGATGACCTCATTGCTGTAATCTAAATTGAACTCATAAGAGGGGATGTTGTACTTATGAAATCCATTTTTAACCATATCAAAGCCACATCTCTTGAAAGAAAACATGTTATCATGGAAAAATAAAGAAAGTGCAATTCTATGACCTAAAGTGAAATGCAATTTTTAGATTTGAAACAAGGTAATTTTCTGATTACACTGCCCTAACTTGAAAATGAAATGTTGTAAATGCAAATTTGAAATGAAGAAATGCATGAAATGGACTAATTTAAGCTAGATTTAGTGAAATGCATGTAATATAAAGTCAACCCAATGAAACAACTAACCGATGGCAAAAAGTAGAAGCTTAAAAACAAGGTTTTTAGTGTTGTAAAAGGCAGTTTCAAGGGTGCATTGGGACTAATTCGCCCAGGGTGGAAAATGAGTCCTAGTAGGGATTTTTTTCAAAAAAATTAGAGATTTTCAATTTATTTTGATGCTTTTTAGTTTGTATGATGTGTATCCTAAATGAAAATGCAGTTTTCAAATAATTTTTGATGATTTGAAATGCAAAAATGCAACCTATATGCACTTTCACTAATGAAAAAGTTTAGAAACCCTAGATGAAAATTACCAATGAAAATCCTAATGCAAAGTTAATGTAAGGCAAATCTAGGATGATGATGAACTCCAAATCAGAAAAGAAGGTATTCTAAATGCAGGTTCACCAAAATGTAAAATAGAATTTTTTCTCGACTAGGGTTTAGGACCTAGGGAAATAATCTTCTACACTTTACATTCAAGGATGACCCTAGAGATATCACCCCAAGAGTGTAATAGAGGAAAGAGATCTAACAATAAGGTATCCTAGGATATGATTTTAGATTACAAGAGGGGTTCACCACCAAGTTTAGACCTAGAAATACAATGCAATGAAGGATGAAATGCAAAACCCTAGTTTGATGCAATGTTTCAATGAATGACCTAGAAATGACCATGAAACAAAACATAAAGCTAAAAAATTGAAACTGTGCACTTGGAATCTAGAGAGAGATGGAATGGAGCTTTTAAATCCCAAAATTTCTACTTTTTAGGCTTGATGGGACTCATTCACCATTCTGGGTGAATCAATCCCAGATCTGGATTTCTGCACAGGAATATGTTTCTCAAAAAAGGGTATTTGAAACTATAAAAATCTCAAAATTGACCCAAAATGGGACTCATTCACCAATATTGTTGAATGAGACCACTTAGGTTTTTTTTGAAACTTGAAGGTTTGAATCTATTCTTTAATGTCTACTCTTCTTGTTCCTCTTGATTTCTAGATTTGAAACTACCAATTTCAGGCCTGTAGGTGACTTTTTGTGAAGATGATAACCTAGCAAATGGGGAGACAAGTCCAACAATCATGTAACCTATTTTTCAATTATCTCCAATCCTTCAAGGCACCTAGATCTGCAATCACACAAAGAAAGAGAGAGAAAATGTTGATTGTAAGGGAATAGGGGTTTGCCTTGTTCAAACCCCTTTTAGGTAATTAAACCAAAATGACAAAAGAAGATAATGAAGCATGAATATGAAGTGATGCAATTAGAATCTTTCCA